>MU151109.1:21069-32329 GCA_015584085.1 Macrolepiota fuliginosa MF-IS2 | reverse complement strand
GATGTGTGCAGTCTCTGCGGTTGTTTGCATCCCAGGAGGGGTAGATGGCAAGGTGCATAAATCACAGAAAGCTTGAATGTTAGCTGACTAGGATATTTAGAGGAACTTGATTCACCCAGCTGTTCCAAATGGTTGTTACATTGGCGAGCTCCAGACATACGGTCTTGCAATCACTGGCTATGACTCATCATTGAAGTTTAGTAGATCGTGGGATGCTACCCAGTGCTCAGATTGGTTGAGGACAAACCTACCAAAAGTGTTCAATCATATGGAGCAAGAGGGGCTGGAATGGTTCCTCCTTGGGCGCAAGGGATGGGATTTGTCCATTGTTGAATTCAATGAACTTTCAGGGGAGACATTACACACGAATAAAGGGAGAGGAGGGGCTGGTATCCTTGACTCGAAGATTTTCATCAGTACGTCTATTGTTCATGAGCTACAAAGCAAATACTGACGAGTTTGAAACATATAGCACTCTCAAAGCCCATTGAATATGACGTGTATACCAGTTGGAGTGAAGAGCCAAGTCTAGAACTGTTGCATCCACCAACGAACACCAACAAGGGCAGGGGATCAAGCCAAGGGCGAGGCAAGGATCAAGTAAAGCAAAATGAGGATGACGAGATCAAGGAGGGAGAAAGTGACCAGGAGAGTGAGTACCAAAGTGACCGGGTGGAGAGTGAGTATCAGAGTGAGCAAGCAGAGAGCGAGGAAGAGGGTTCAGATGAAGGAGTAGAGGTGAAGAGCGAAGCAGACAAGAGTGACTGGAATGGAATTGATGCCTCTGATGATGACTCATTCACCAGGATTAGTCGTTCGGCAGTCAATCAAAGGAAGCCTATTTTCCTTAAACCTAACAAGCAACACCTCCAAACAGACGGCCGCAACACCAGTGCAGAGAGAGCTCGCAGCATCTCCAATCGGCGATTGCCTAGCACTAGTCGGCCACCGAGGATTCCAACTCGAGCCCAGGAAAGGCTTTCCCGGAGCGGCCGATTTTGGTCTCAGAGGGATAAACACCGTAAGTCTTCCTATACCAGCCATTCAAGGTGGCTAATAATCCTTTTACCAGGTCAAGTGAGCCACAGAAATCAGGCCATGGCAGTGGAACCCAATGTTCATGCCACCCAAGATGGTATGTACACCTTCAATAATTCATTCAACGTCCCCACCCTTAGTTTTACTACCTGCAGTTTCTTCAACAACCATCGCAACCGGGTCCGATTTTGCTTATGGTTTGCACCTGAGCTCTACAACACACAATGGAACCATAACAGCGGATCCCTGTGAGTACCATTTTCATGTTGGAAGGACCAAGTCTCAATGGTTTTTCTCCTCCAGTGTTCCTATCTGACAGTGATAACTATGTTGGGGATCATACCAGTAATGAACAGACGTATCTTGACCCTCAAACCTCTCCCGACAACCAGGAGGTGGTCTCTGAGTCACCCTGGGCAATGACGACGCAGACCCAACACACAACCGGCACCATAAACATCTCCAATGCCACTGGTCCCTCAAGCAGTGCCCTGGCCCCCGCCACTCAGGCTGTTAGTGGCGCTGGAGGTGGAATGGGTCTGGATGGTACTTCTACATTTACGCTGATGGCCTCTCCCCCAAGGAGGTACATTCGCAGAGGTGAAAATTATTATCTAAACATTTATGCACCAACGTTTAAACCCTCTACTTTTAATATTTGACCACTACCGGCCTAGACTAACTCCTCCACTAATCATATATCTTATCCTTCTCCCGTCGCTACCATTAAACAAGTTTGATTATGAGTCCTGACGAAATTATCTCTACTACAGTACTTATTCCCCACTTAATATAAATATTGTTTCACGACCATGCGATGAAATATGCGACGCGACGAAATATGCGACGCGCGACGCGGCGCGTGACGCGATTTGATTTTTTATACAGAATTCATCCCATAGGTCGGACTCCTCCCCCGCGGTCTACGAGTTCTCGAGCTTTGCTAGCGCCTGTTCGATTCATACATTCTCGACGATCTACCTTGTCCAGCGAGAACCACGCCCGATATATATCACTCATCCGCGCCCTGGGCTGCGGCTCACTGCAACTTTCTGTCGTTGACAACCTGCAAAGAATGGTCTTAGGGGGATCCATACGTTTGGTTTAGAAAACTATGGCACTGACGACGCGTCCCGCATCTGCACCCGTAAATCATCCCGTCTCGGGTGTGCTCATTCGTCTTCAGAATGTGGTCTTTGCGCTCAAGAAATGCACGATATTATAGGTTCTAACAACCTCAAAAACCTTATACTCAATGAATTAGCGCATAACCCGGTTTCTCTCGTCCGTCCAGTTGGCAGATAAATGTACCCCGTGTCCGAAATTAGGCCTCAACGACTCTCCAAGCCATACCATGCGCTCTCGCTCTACATTTGCGCCTCCATCTGGCTTGACACGGACACCCGAGTTGGCCCTGCCCAACATCGCCCCACCCATCCTCAATGCTGGTCCATCCACTACGTGTTCAGCACTTATCCATGTCCTAGGTTGTGGCTCAGCGCATCGCTTCTTTCTGTTATTGAAAACCTGCAGAGAACGGTCTGATGCAAGATCTGCACCCACGAGCCACCAATTATGGATCCCGTCCCGAGTACGTTCATTCGTCTTCGAGATGACTTTTTTGTACTCAATAATACGTGATATAGGTTCCAATAACATCAGAAACCCGGAGTTCGGTGAACCAACGCTCGGCCCGGTTTTTCAACCCGTTCGTCTGTCCAGATGATAGATAAATATACGCCGAGCCCGAAACTAGATCCCAACAAGTCTACGGCCTCTGCTATGCGCTCTGCGTTCATGCCATCTTTTCCGGTTCAATACAAATGTCGGAGTTAACCCCGCTTAACATCGCCCTCGGGGATCCTAATATCCTAAACCGCGTATGACGCTGATCTAGCCCTGGCCTTATAGCCAGTATTCGTCATGAGTTGGGGTAAAAAGTGAGCGTATGCGCCTATGTCATTCAACTCGCTCATTGCGCGTGTAAATACAGAATATTTCTATACAGAAAGGAGGGGGTTGTTATTATGATTGAAGTAGTGATATTTGTGGAGGCTAGGGTTGTCACTACCCCAGCATTGCGTGGTAGAACGATGTAACAGACGGAACTTATACACCAGCTGCCCATCATACTATGGTGTCCTTAGATGGTATCCGTTATATCGATGTGCTGTCAGGGCGTTGATAGGGACGGGGGGTATATATAACTTGGCTGGGGGTAAGTTGCAGATCGTCTTCTTTCATGTTTTGACTCATTTTTCTCTAGGTGTCTTTCAAGAAGTAGTTTAGGTCCTCTTTTCGCTTGGTGCACTTGTTGAAACGTCAGCTTGCGAGGCTAAAAGGAAGGCCCAGAGCACGGTTACCGTAGTAAGTATCTCTGCTATTTGCTGCTAAGTACCTCTCGCTAACCTGCAGAACCCTACTACAGTCTCGCCTCCTACGTCGCCTCTCCCATTAAACATGATGGCGGGGAAAGAGAGGACCGCGCTGATGGCTAACCATGCGCCAGTTGCGTGCGCGTCGTTATGTCCCGGGGCTGTCTGTACCGCGTCACTAACGTTCATAGTCACCAAGAAACCCCACCTTGCAGAATAGAAAGAGTGGCATTCTTCATAATTCAAGCCGGAACTCTAGTCCCCCATCTATAGCTTTTATTGTGGCACCATAACAATGTGTAGACGCGCGGCTGCTAAGGTGTGCTCGAACCTCGAGGTCCTGGAAGGAAGAAGTTAGAAGCACGTGATCAGACAGCTGAAAAGTACGGGGTCGGCAGGTCGAAACAACAACTACAAAAGCTCTCGAGAGCAGGGATTGCAGCTGTCGCTGCCACTGGGGAACCTCATACACGTGAAGAAGCAGAAAAGTCGAAACATGAACCCAATGACCCCTCCCCCACCCCATTGGCGTCACCGCTACGTTAATGCCAAGGACAAAGTTCCATCTAGATCGACATTAGCGAACAGAAGAACCGTCGAAACCACGCCCGTGTAGAAACGGAGAGTCAACAAGCGGTGTCAATATCTACGTATCCTTGTCGATACAGATCAATGCTACTGGCCTTAACACGGAGACTTCCCCTTCAACATGCACACTCGTCCTCCACCGAATTTGTTTGGGAGTAAGTATTGAATCTCCCACGCAGGGATAGGATATGCCTTTCAAACCCTCACTAGTTATGTCACGGGCTGGATTTAATTAGCGCTTTATTTCGTCAGATGGCATAGCAGGGAATAAATGCCAAGATATATTTCTAAGCGCCTAGGGCGGCAACTCGTGCTTCAGCGTGTGAATGAGTCAGCCAGTGTGATCTCTAAATAGATTTCCTTACCTCGTTATCCATTTGCTCCATCTCCTCAGTCCTCGATCCCCAGATCCTGTTCAAACATGGAAGACAAGAAAAGAAAAGAAAGTGAAATCACTGGGAATCCCAGCGGGAATAACTCAAACATGCGAGGAAACAAGAAGGAACGGAGGGAGACTATAGAGCGCGGTGGTAGCGATTTGAAGTTTGTTTAATCTTGATGTTCGTTAATAATGACTGACCAACAATTGAAATTCCACTGCTGGATCCTCCAGTATTCAAACCAGTAGCCCAGGGTTCTCCTATGAACCCCTTACCAGCGTGATCAGCAGCCCCCCGACCGCCGGATCCTCTGGAAATGGGACCAGTAACCTAAATAACTACACCGGATACCTTAGCGGCGCACACCATTTTACAATCAATAATCCAACAATGATAGATGGAGATAACGCTAACGAGAGGGAATGTACGTATTACCTAGTTGCCTGTTACCGGGGCTCGTCTTACGAAAGAATACGGATAGCAATGAGGCGACTTGCGAAACATATCATCGTCGGGGCTGAATTCGACTCATCTGATCACCATCCGAGCTGCCATCCGGAGACAAGACTCGATATATCCAACAACATCCAGTCCTGGATGCACAACCTCGCTCGTAAATACAAGATCCTGTGGCTTAACGGGCCTGCTGGTGTTGGCAAGTCGGTCATCCTCCAGACGATTTCCGAGACGGAATCGAAATCGAGCAGGTCCATTCTCGGCGCTACGCTGTTCTTTTCGCGGTCAAATAACCGCAACGACCCTAAACGTGTCTTCATCACTATCGCATACCAACTTGCTGTCAGATATCCTCTCTATCGCCAATACGTTGTTGGACTCCTCACCCTTAATCCAGCGCTGGTCAACAAGTCCCTGGCCGAGCAGTTCGAGATATTCATTGTCCAACCGTTTGCCGTAAAGGAATTGCTAGCCGGCCTTTGCGACACAGTGTTGGTTCTTCTCGATGGCCTAGATGAATGCAAAGGTGAAGAAGCGCAGCGCGAAATCATCCTCCTCATCGGTAACTTCGCCCTTCGACATCCGACCTCTCCCATCATCTGGCTCATCGCAAGTCGGTCCGGACCTTATATACAAGATACATTCCTGGAGGAGGGTGTACAATTGAGTTACGAAGAAATGCAAGTGCTCATTGACTCGGATCAGGGCCGTTGCGATGTTGAAAAGTATTTGCGAGACAATTTTACCATTATCCGAAAGAGACATCGACGATCTATCCCTTCATCCCTGCAGCGGTGGCCATCGGAGTCGGATTTCTCCACCATAGCCACCGAATCATCGGGCTTGTTTATTTTCCCGTCCACTATCATTCGATTCATTGGGGACGAGGATTACGCGGACCCCATCTCCCGACTGAAGACGGTTCTTGAGGTCATTCTGTCCACATCATCGTCCTACGGAGGACACAACCCCTTTGAAAACCTCGATGCCCTATACACTCAGATCCTTTCTGAAATTCCTCCGGAGGTATTATCCACCACGTTGCAGATCTTACTGATGTACGTTGCCTATACATACTCAACCAACGGCTTCGCCGGGTTCTGCAATTGGCTTGGGGTTTCTCAAGGCCATGGATATGGTGCACTCAGGAGACTCCACTCTGTTCTCAAGGTCCCTGAACCTCAGAACGCGTTTCAAGAGCACCTAGAATATTTTCATGCTTCCTTCTTTGATTATCTCACCTCGCCTTCTCGGTCTGGCACGTTTTGTGTCACAGCACCAGAGATTATACAGCGCCACCTTCTCCGGTGGATCCGTGTTTTACTCGAGTCCCATAGTGCCGGTCAGTCCCCTGTAGGCTAAGCACTTGAGCTAGACACTGAGGATACCTACAGAAACATCTAGCGTTAATGTGACTAGAATCAATCTATCCTGGCCGGTCGAAAACGAAGAATGTCGGCTGCGGATTCAATACAATATCTTTCGCAATTCACTCAACCACCTACTCCGAATTTTGGATGAATTCGTGAACGATTCTGTTTTGGATGAGTTCTCCAAGCTTTCCGCCTTCTTTCAAGACCTAGACTTTGGAGAAAACTTTCAGACTCATGCCATGGCGGATGGATTAGACCTGAAGTTATACCAAGAATCGGTTTGTTGCTCCCCTTTTTTTCTTATAGTAATTATTCATACCAATTACAGGCATTCTCGACAAGCTTAGAAAAATGGAGGGTCCTAGAAACAGTCCCACTACGATTGTTCAGCTACAGTGACATTAGACTCGATCATGAGCCGGTAATCCGTCTGGTTCGGGGTAATTTCCTTGACGCTCGGGCTGGATGGCATAGGATTCCTTCTGAGGAGAGCGTTGATTCGGTATCGGAGGGGATCTTCTACCATGTGGGTACAGCTACTGAATTGATAGTAGTGCCTTTCTTGAATGGATCCCCAAATGCAGCGGATTATTTCTTTGAAATCAAGAACAATATCCATAGAACCCGTTCGCGGATATCTATCCCAAGATCCAACTTTGAAGGCTGATCTCAAGAAAAACCTCTCCACTTGGACGAATATGGTGCCTTCCCACCCCGTCATAATGCTGGGTAGGGGTCGACGAAGCTGTGCATGCTTCCAGTTCCATGTTCCTGGAGAAGGGCTTTGGATGCTTGCTCTGCCCTGCATCCGGTCTTCATGACATGTCCGCCTTCAATCTACGTATGTAGTGCTTATCCTCTTTGTTGACTACCCAGTATTTCAGAGTCCACTACTACCTAATGATTACTTAACACATCCGACAGCAAACATTCAAATATGTAGTTTAGTTAGGATTGAGCTCAAGAGGTAGAAAAGAAGCAAAAGACTGGAAATACATCGACTCCCTGGCCCGCGTGACATACCTCAATAATCTGGGTGAATTCTACTTCTACGCCAAATTTCCGTCCCGTCCCTGAAACACACCTTATAGCCTAGATACCCGCCACCTCTCCTTACCCACCCTTTACTCATAGATACCATTTTTATTATTATACGCCGGCGTATTTTGATGATTGCACAACATTCCAGGTCCAATTACTTCATAAACGCATTTCAGGTCTCCCTCAGCGGCCGTGAAACTGTTGGGGTTGAAAAACGTCGCGTCAAACATGTTCATGGCGAATTCTTCTGTTGGCTGGAACTCTGCACAAGGGATTCCACCCCTAGATATCACATCCATCAATAAAAATGTGGATACATTTATGCCTTTGTACCTCGGCAGATATCGCAAGATCAGAGCAGCTTCATCCCGGCCTTCGGCTTGGCCTCCATTTCTGCTATTAGCCAGCAACAACATGCAGCATTGTCGACGTTGAATATCCTTTACGTTACAGCAGCCGTTACTGTCCCCATCTGCTGGGCGACGTTGATACTGAACTTGGAGAGATCCCTCATTAATTTACATAGCATACCGACCATCCTCCAGGGATATGAGGGGTATGGTATAATTACGAAGGACCTAGACCGTATAGTAGATTCAAAATAAATATTAGATAGGAGCGTGATGTACTTAGCGGGTGGTTTTAAGTTATTGCAAATGGGTTCGTCTTGTTTCATTGAATATTCAGCTTACCATGACACGCTTCCCTCTGATGAAAGCCCGCGCAGGTACAGGAGTCTGACGAAGATGCCTTTTTAGGAACGGAGAAGAAAGATTCCCAGTCATTGTTGGCGGCATGGTCTCTGCACAGGAGCTTGATAGATTCTGGGTGGATCTTGTTTCGTGGATTTATTATAGGCATGGGGTGGGGTCAGTCACGGAAACGATGGAGCCGAATGAGTAAGTCAGCGGGGGTAAGGTGCGCACACCGACTTTGTGGAAGCATACGACTCAATATGCAGCTCCATGATCATCCATCCTATTCAACGCGAGTTCGCGCAGGTTTCACGAATTTTCACGACCACTCGTCGCAAGTGGTAGCGTGATACCCCTACCACCGGAAGGAGAGCGCAAGCGCACCACTGCACACGATAAACCCTCTTCCAGGGCGATACCAAAATCTTGGTAACAACATCCACGGGTGCATTCGGGGTATGATTCCTATACCTCCCCGTCCTCCATGGGTCATAGAAGCCTGTACCCCTAAATACCGTCGGATTCCATCACTCCCAAACGCTAGATTCTCAAGATACCCCCATATTTGGCGAATCGGGCATGTGTGTAACGACTTTGGAACCGGCGTCTTTGGCAAGATGAAAAGGCTGCGAGATGGCGAAGACGAGACTTAAGGTACACATATTGGACGCCGATCTCGAAGCGTGTGTAGCTATGGTGGAGCACTCGGAAAAGGTGGGGGCGGAGGCAGTACCTAGTTTGGCCACGTTTCGATTATGATACTGATTGGATTTAGATTATTCGGAGGAGTTGGATGTTGCGATGGTTGTGTGACGAATGATTAAGTGTATGGGAGGGAGGGGAGGGCATACCGTACTGTGTTGTCGGTGTCTAGGCCTAGATCTATTGTTAGTCCGAATTCCACCTACTCTTTGGACCAGTTGATGACACCATCAAACCATCCCAAATTTCAATCTCCAAATCAAGCGACACCTGATGTTAACATCACCTTTTCCCCCAACACATGCGCAACCACGGCGCGGATTAATGGCGCATGCATGGGGGCAGGCGAGTTGTAACGTTGGCCACCATAACTACTGCTACGTCGTTAAAGACTGGCGCTGGTCGGTTGGTCAGCAGCAGCGGTCAAACGATTCCAGTCATTTTCTGTCCCGCACTGGCTGGATTTGGCCAGGGAAGGCTGGGGGGAGGACGTGGAGAGCTCGAGTACCATGAGGGAGGCGACTTGGGTTCTTGCCGCTGGTAAATCGGTGTTGGGACGTCGATGAACGGTGACCTCCGACGAGGTAACTCTTTGGTTTGGTTCTGGACGAGTATAAATAGTGCGACGTTGAGTGGTATAATTGGTCGTTGATTTGAATTTTGATTTTGAGCCGACTACCCTCACTTTCGCCAAACCCGCTAGCCCAAGATTGTCATTTGAGCCGAATGCTAGACGCTATCATTCTCACAATTCTAGCACCTACAACCACGGATGGGGGTGGGCGCCTGAGAGGCATGTCAACAAGCGTAGGTGATTTCTCTCGACTCAAATACCCCACTGTATTGCCCCGTATTTGCTGGGCCATATATTTTGATAAATCTCTCATCAACACTGTGGAGATCGCCTAATCCAACATATAGGTATCAGAAGAGAAGGTTATCGTCTTGCATATATTGTTCAATCGTATAAATTGTTGTACTATTTTGGTATCAGAGAAAAAGTCAGAAACCAACAATAACGAAGATCGTGCTGAACGGTGAAGTATACGAGATGCCATGGTCGCGTGGAGTAATTACTGCACAACGACCTGAGTCCTTGCTCTCCCATACTGCAACTTCAATGGGAGGTGCCACGTCGTAGAATTGAAGCAGAAGATCAACAAACTCAAAATCGCCCTGAACGCTCTGGTCGAAATGAATAATCCGCAAGATGATCATGTAGAGATCAACTTACTGCTGGTTCATCTAGCTCGATCAGCACGCAACTCCAGAACCGGTTCCTCAGAGCACGTTGAGTACAAGTGGAATTCATTAGACGGGCTTTGTCAATGCCAAGTGAAGGAAGGGTTGCGTATTTCACAGTCTCGCCTTGCCGTAGCAAATCCAATACAGGTTTATAGGGGGACTCGTACTGTATATTGGAATAGTAAGTGTGGGATTGTGAGTAATAAATGAGGATGAAATGGCGAATTACATACGGTAGCATCGTGTAAAAGCTTTCCAGTAATGCTGAGCTCCTCCTTCAATAGCTGTCGATTATTGAAGCTTTCGAAGATGGACTGGAGGCGGGTCTCTGGAACAGGAACCTCGATAGAGTAGAATGGTATTAAAAAGCCAGACGACGAAGGGCCATGTCGGATGCCCTTATCAACATCCCTCATCCGCTGTACGGCGACAGTTAACAGCCACTTCGAGTCTTCGTTGCCTCTGCGATTGGGCCAGGACAACGCAATGCTTCGTGCTAGCATTAATGGATTAATAAATTTCGTCCAAACTCAGATGCCTACTTAACTCACGGTCCCGCGTGGTCTCGATGAGGGCTTGAGAGCCCCAAAACAGAGCCGAACCACACTCCTTAAGGTCGATCGAGTATTCATTCGACCGAGAGGGATCCTCGAGGAAATCCCGGAAAGATTTATGATAGAAGCGTGGACGGGCTCTGCCAATGTCCTTTGTTTTGGGGAAGGATAACACCGAGTGCAAATGGCGAAGGGAAGTGATCGCATCATCTCTTTCGATGATAAGAAAGTTGCAAATACAGGAGAGATTAATATCGGAGGTTTTGGCGCTTTTGCGATCGAAGAGTATCAAGCTCGTAATGAGGTCTTTTGCAACTTTCAGCAAGTCACGGGGTATTCTCGAGAGGATCTCTCCATAGATTGCGTCAAGAACAGCAAGGGGATGACGCTGGAGTTGGGAGAGCGGAACCCTGGAAATGATGGAAATGACACACCGCAATTGTGTTATCGGATTCCCAACCACGGAATCGTCAATGAAATGGATGATAACCTGTGCAAAGATGAAGAGACCGGATGCCGCCGTCGTTATCCGAAGGAATTGATCGTTGGCAGGCCACAGTGTTTCTTGAATGTGGTCGGGGTAATGCTTCCGAATTTTAGTGAATTCATGGTGCAGGAATTTTTCGACGTCTCGACAAGCCTCGGGGGAATCGATCGGAACATCCTCTTCCCATAAGATAGGCTTGACATCGTCCTCGCAGAATAAAGCCTTCAGATGAGTCTCCGGGCGACTGGCAATCATCCAGATGAGAGGTGTAGACGGATACTGCGAGACGAACTCGCTAACTAGCCGCACAATTTCACGTTGGGTAT
>MU151109.1:2218-20372 GCA_015584085.1 Macrolepiota fuliginosa MF-IS2 | reverse complement strand
AGCTTGAGCTCGGTTATGTACGCCTTGTACGATGGATTCTGCACGGCAAATTGATACGCGAGGGTGGGGAAGACCTGTCGCGGATCCGTGCGCCCGTTTGGCCGAGAGAAGAAGAGGCTTGCACCAAGGCGCCCCTGCTCAGACAGTTTCTCCGCAAGGGTCTGGACGATGGCGGATTTGCCGACACCTGCGAGTCCCCGGAGCCAGAGGAGCTTCTTCTCCGGATGAGGGTCTTCAAGCCAGTGGTGTATCTTGTCAATGATAGTCGTGCGGGTGCCGGGGTGGCAGCGAGGAGGGGGGTCTCGATCTGAAGAATCAAATTTTGCACCTCGCATAATATACTCCAAGAGCCACGGTAGTGCTGTTTGAGTAGGATCATTAGAGGAGTCCCTTAGTTGTGACCCGTACTCGCCTTCTTCAGACCGGTCACCCTGAACATACACGTTCTGCGTCCTATCAACCATAATTGGCTGGTGCATTACGACTCCTCGAGCGTCCCGAAAAAATCCACCGCCTGGTTCGGTATCCGTCACAGAGCCAACTAAAGACAATTCAGCTCGATTATATTAGCAAAAGAGGCATTCCCATACCTCCCGCTCTTCCTGACTCCTCAACTTCCCTTGTACCGTTAACAGCCTCCTTCGTTGCGCCCCCTGCACCGGTTGTTGCACTTAAGTAGTGCGCCGAAGTTCGTGTTTGTACGTTGACGAATTCTGCAGCTGATAAGAGTCATCAGAACCATGATGATCGGGGTAGAAAGGGCGAGGTGACCCACTCGGTGGGGCAGGGCCTGGAGAAGCAACACTACTTTCCTTAGATGGACCGGATCTGTGATCTGCAGTTTGAACTATAGTGTCAACCATTTATCGAAGACCCGACTCCATAAAGGCTATCAAATTCTTACTTGTCTGATTACCTGGAAATGCTTTTTCGCGAGCGATGCGTGTACGCTTTGAGGGTCTGGGAGCTTCATGAGGAATGTCCAATGTGTGTTTTCTCTTGCTCTGTGGACTTATCAGGATAGACGCACAATGACATCACGAAATATCATACCCGGTCCTCAGGGACACTTGAATTAACATGTGGGTTGGCTGTCGAAGTCTGGCTAACGTGGCCTAACCAATTGATTTTGGCTTCATGCCCATGTCTACGAGGATAGAATGGTTGAGGCTCAACCCCTGATTCCTGTTGGTGTAGGGATGAGCCAGCAGGAGTCATCTGTCGTCAGGCTCAGGGATAAACCAGTTGACATTATATTAGAGACCGACCACTTACCGAGGAGTTTAGTCTTTCCTGTTGCCAATTCGGGTGCGTGGTCTTCGCGGAAAGTGGTTGACGGGGTTGCTCTGACAGCTCGGATTGGGTCTCCTGAGGAGCGAGTGGTTGTTCACCCTCACCCTCCATCAGCTGGTGTCGCGATGATTGACCACTCGGGCAACCTTGAGGGAGGACATTGAGGGAGGGAACAGATTCCGAAGTCATTGAGGTCCAATTTTCGGCCTAGTGATGTTGTGAGTATCCATTCTAGAGGTACTCTATCGTCTAGCTCACATTTCGCGCTGGTTGTGGGAGGCATAGTAGATTCTGAATACCTGGGAGGCGTACGGACAGCTGCTCTTCATAAGGAGTATCCGTTTGGCGGATGCTTGAAACGCCAACTGGCATTTGTGAAATGTTACTGGAAGGTGGGTATACAGTGGGTATTAGCTCAGTTGTGACCTGCTGACTCAATCAGCACACGACAGTCTGTACGAAGTGACGGTATACCAAAGTCCCTAAGCATCCACCGGGTACAGTTTCGTGGAATGTTGAAGATATCATGGTCTGCGGAAGCTATAAGCCGACAATATGAAGCGCCAGTTACAAGACAATGGTACCATAGGATTCGCCGTGCGCCGCTCCTGAGGATACGAACCGTTGCTACCCAGGGCCACATGGGGACGTGCTGACTCGCGAATTCGAGTGCCGCCTCTGGGGACTTCATAAGGCACTAGGAGAGTTGGGAGTGGCGTGGTGTGCATTCTTAGATCCTATCTCTCCAAGTAAAAATGGAACAGAAGTGCTTTTTTTGGTGATGACACACCAATATTTCTGTCGTATCCATCTGTGAGTCCATCTATAGACTGTTAGGGCTGGTAGTAATATCTTCGTCGGCTGCCAACGGCCCACCTGATCCGGGGACCGATTACTCGCATCGCGATATCCCATTAGTTGGGCATTTCGAGTCTGCCAATCGGTTATGCGAGGTTCGGAGCCGGTGGGTATAGAGTCGACAATTGGCTTAAGTCGCAGATCCTTGGGAGAGGAGGACGGCGCCATAGCGGTGTGAGAAGCCAAGTCTATGTGCGACACTCGGAATGGTAGGCAGTGTCGGATTGTGATCCAATGTTCTGACGCTGAAGACCATGACATAAGCACGTGACGAAGGTTAAACCATAATTGGCATTATCGGGCTGTGTGTTTTTGGCGCTTATATATACTTAAGTAGCTTCGAAATTAGTCCAAAGAAAGAGCACCAACTTCCAAACCTTGTATCGAAAACGAAACGCGGAAGGCTTTTATCACAAATACATCATCAAGGTTCCGTGTTCCTCCCTCTCAGTTCTCTCTGCCTCCTACAAGACCAACTTCGGTCGTCGATGGCCACCATTTTCCCGCGATTACCATAGGATTATTGTCCCCCGTTTACCAGACGACATTAAAACTTAACCTGGGAGGATATCTCTTTGATTTACAGGGCGCGCTGACTGTCCTCCAGGAATATGAAGGACCGAAACCGTCCAGTGGATTAAGTATTGGAGCTGATGGGGCGTGGTGGTTATCTATAATACTGTCGAGAAAATCATGCACTGGGCGGGAATATTGAAGGGTCGTTTATGTTTGTTTCCGTCCATGGATGGACTCATTCTGCGTTGGTTAGCACCATTTTGACGTTAGCTTTTATGGCTTACCAACGACCTTTCATTCTACTCCGTAAATAAATATTACAAACCACCCCCCTCAAACCAACATCTTACTCATATACGGGCCATCCAACTCATACCCCAACTTACGATAATAATCCCTCGTCCCAACCCCCGAAATAACAACAATCTTCACACTCCCATGCTCCTCCCTCGCAATTCTCTCCGCCTCCTCCATCAACAACGTCCCGAATCCCTGATGCTGGAACTTTGTCGGATCGCGCCCATGCACAGGTACAGCCGTCCCATACACATGTAACTCGCGGACTATACTACACCCAGTCCCTGATGTATCACCTGAATTGGAATTGGGGAGGAGTTCCGGGCGGAATGTGCCCTCCTCTGAACACTTGCGTAGACGCAGGAGACCGACGAGGATATCTTTTTCGGGATCTTCGTATGAGAGGAAGGTTTCCCAGCCGCCGTTGGCTGTGTAGTCTCTGCGCAGGAGTTCGACGGACTCTGGACGGACTTTGTGGTGTATTTCGTGGATCTGCGAAGGTAGATGAGAATGGGGAGTGTGTTTGAACTGGGAGATACGTACACCGACTTCGCGGAAGCGCACATCTCGACATACGGCTCCGAAATCTTTCATCCTATTCAACGCAAGTTCGCGCAAGTTCCCCGAATTTTCACACCCACTCGTCACAAGCGGCAGCGGAATATCCCTACAAAATTCAGTTCAACCTCAAAAAAAACCAAAGACAAACACACCTCTGCACACGATAAACCCTCGTCCAAGGAGGCACCAACGCCAAAATCCTCGCCACAACATCCACAAGCACATTCGGTGTATAATTCTTATACCTCCCCGTCCTCCACAACTCATACAACCCCGTCCCCCTAATAACCAACGTCGGATAAATCTTCAACCCATCACTCCTAAACGCCGGATTCTCAAAATACTCCTTAAACTGTTCCAAATCCCTTTCCACGCCCACATTAGGTAGATCGGGCATCATGTGTGCTACGACTTTGAAACCGGCGTCTTTGGCGAGGTGGAAGGATTCGGAGACGGCGCGGACGGTGTGGCCACGGTTTGTGTCGCGGGCGACGTCTTCGTAGACGGATTGGACGCCGATTTCGAGTCGTGTGCAGCCGTAGCGGAGCATTTGGGAGAGGTGGGGGCGGAGGCAGTAGTCTGGTCTTGTTTCGATTGTGATGCCGATTGCTTTGGATTTGGATTGTTCAGAAAAACTGGGTGGTGATGTGTTAGTTTGAGGGGTTTCATGGAGGACAGGGAAGGGAGGGGCATACAGGACTGCTTCGTCGACGTTTAGACCTGTGTAGCCGGATAATGCGTTGTGCAGCTGTGCGATGAATTTGCTTCGGTAGTCTTCCGGCATGCTCATGAACGTCCCGCCCATGATGATAAACTCGACCTTCCCCTTGGTTAGCATCGTGAAGTGAAGATGCCTAGGACGAACGTACTTTGTCAACACTATGTCCCAAGCTTTTCAACTGCTCCACCCGCCCCCTCGTCTGTTCGTATGGGTCATACCTCGCGCGGATGGCACGCATACTCGTAGGTTCATATCCCGTATAACTCTGCGTACTATAATCGAAATCCGAATCAGGGCCTCCGGGACAATACCTATACACATCACATCAGAAGACAAGAAAAAGGGGCGCGTATAACCTCAAACGCACACACAAATATTCCCAGTCATAGCAATATGCGGACACCGATGCGGTTTACACATAACCGCCACCACCGCAATCTGCCCAACCTCAAATCAGTCCCAAAAACAGAAAAACAGAAAACAAAAACAAAAAAGCAAGAGACGGACTTACCCCACTAGCAGTCCTAACAGGCCTCGCCTTCAACTTGGGCAATAAAGCCTTCTTGTACTCATCCGGAATCGCACTGATAATATCCACCAACCGCGGTACGCCGCCGAAGCCGTATTTCTTGGATATGCGGGAGCGGATTTCGTTGAGGGAGACGGATGTGGATGTATCATGTGCTTTTATGAGTTCTGCTGCGATACCCGACGTGACGCGGAGGAGTTGTTCGGCTTGTGAGGGGCCTGGATGTGAGGTGTGTGTATGGCATTAATGTACCAGGGGGCGTTGGGTAGGTGTGTGGTATCATGGAGAGTATAATTAGCTGTTTGTATATTTGTGAAAACGCGAAATATACCTTCTGTCTTTGTTTTCTGTACCATTATCAGTCAGACCAGTTCGTTAAAGAACAGAAAGAGATAATGATGCAAATGACTTGACACCGCACTTTCTCGATCAAATCATCAACAGATCTCACTTACCAAATCAAGCAGCCACCCCACTAGGGCGTCTTTTCATCTCTATCACCCCCTACCACAAAACACACACACCTCGAATACCGAACACCAAAACCAATGGCGCGGAGCAACGGCCGACCAGAACCCGAAGTCATCATGAACGTATGTCCATCCAAAATACCTGGACCAAGCCCGACCTGACCTGACCTTATCCCCCAACACCCGATTTCACGAGGACAGTTCGTCGACGGCTTCAGCTACGTCAAAGCACGCGTCGAAGAAGCCTACAAACCCGGAGGTATCCTCGAAAAAGCACCCCCGAAACCCACTCGGGACCCCGCACTCGCTGCGCTCAAACGGGAAGACATCGACCTTATCGTGCGCCCACACCCACACACTTATCACTCCAAGATATTAACCTTACTTTACGTGCAGGTACACGAATTCGAGATCACACGAGCACAGGCAGAGAAGGCATTGCTAGAGAATGGTGGCAATGTAACTAAAACAATTAGGGCGCTTATCACTCCTACTGCTACCGACTCATAATAGCCACGATTATCATTAGCATATATAAAAAATCTACAAATCTCCCTCCCCAGACTTGGCCCTACCAGACCCAACCATACCCCTCAACGTATTAAGCACACCCTGTCCAGCCCCTCCATCCCCTCTCCCCCTCCCAAACATAACCTTCCTCGCCCCATTCTCCTTTTCCCTCTCCCTCAACTTCATATACGAATTCACCCCACCACCCATCGTCGTATCCGGCATCCTAAACTTATGCCCCCTAAACATATGCCTCGTCACCACCGTCGGCCCATGCGCCGAATACTCATACGACCCCGGCCTATACGGATTCCCCAAATTCCTCTGACTCCAAGGAACCTCTGTCATACACTCTCCATCAAACTTAATCCCCTTAACAATCTCCCCAGGCCTCATCTTATGCGCAGCATACCCTACAACCTTCGGCGGATTCCTCAAAGTCAACCTCGTCATCCTCATCGACGCAAAACTATTCTCCGGGTCCCCAGCATTGGTAGGTGCACTACCAGTTACGGCAGCCTCTGCTTCGGGGTTGTATATCGGGACTTTTATACCCGAGTTTCGGGAGGGGAGTTTCGCGATTATACCGCCTAGGAGGGCGACGTAGTCTTGAGCGTTGTTTTGGTAATTGGTTTGACTAAAGCGCGCGGAGGATTTCGGTTCGATTTGGAGTACGGTTCCTGGTTGAGGTGGGGTTGTGAGGACCGAGTTCAAGGGTGATGTGTGCGTGTATGTCAGTCCTCCCGTGCGGTGTGGTTGTCCCGCGATTTTGTGAGAGGTGGGGGAGGTATGTGAGGATGCAGAGTGTTTGGAGAGGAAATGTCTGTGGAGTTTTTGGGAAGAGTTTTGAGAGGCGATGTAGAGGAGTAGTTCGTCTTCTTCGACTGTTTTCGCGATTTCGGCCTCGCTGGGTTCTGGGAGGCCTTGGTCTCGTGCGGAGGCACGGAGTTGGGTTGTGAGGCGCTCGCGTTGTTGTTCGAAGAGGTATGCGCGGAACTCAGGACCCAAAGACCGGATTTTGTCGAGGTAGCGTTGGAATTGGTGCGGAGACATAGACTCGACATTAATCTGAGTATTGCTCGGTTCTGGTTCCGGAACAGAGGTCTTTGGAGGAGGCCGTTTCGCACCATATCCTCCACGACCCTGTTTCCCGTACGCATCCAGATTATCCCTCCTTGGGGATTCCACCTCAGCGGCTGGAGTAGACGCAGGCGCAGACTCGTATTCTGCGAATTCAGAATCAATTAACCACTGCGTGCGCGCTTCACCGAGTCCTTTATCCCAAGAGGAACTCGGCAGTTGACGTGGGTGGATACCCATCTCCTCGACGCGCTTTACGAGGTGGACCTGCTCTTCGGCGTTGTTCCATTCGGCAAAGTGGGCATGGTGCTCGAAGGTGTTTACAGCGATGTAGCTGTCCTTGTAGGGCATAGGAATGGGACGTTTGAGACCATAGTTGCCGCGGCGGGCAGAGGCGGGGGGTGCGGTGTAGGTCTGCGCAATGGCAGGGTCATATGAGGCAAACCGCGAACGGCGGAGAAGACCTGCGAAGGATGAAGAGGGCGGCGTGAGGCCCTTGGCTGCCACAGCCATGTTTGTCTTGTGGAGAAACGCGTCTCCGGAACGAATTTTCGTTCGTGTAGTGAAGTCACGTGGTGGCTTTCGGAAGTCTCCGGCAGGTATATCAAGTTATTTTTTTCGCAGTGGCATGTTTTCTCTAACCCAACGGCGTTCAAATTACTGTCTTGCCCCCTCAGCTGTTTTCAGTTGGATTGCAGGGAAGGACGGTCCAGACAAGCGTCGGAGAGAGAGGTTGGATTCTCAAAAACAATCTTTGCTGATTGCTTCTCCCTCTGGTCGAGGAGCTAGGACGCAGGATCACCTGGAGCTATTCTACAATCCATACGTACTCTGTAGAATTTAATACAAGTGAGTGTCATTCTGCTTTTGTTGAGGCGCAGTGTGAGCCTGGGATGATAATCCTGGTAAAAGAACGCAACCCGTTCTGATAAGGGATTCTGCCACAGTGCAGACTATGGATGGTTGCGCATGCAGAAGTAAAGGCGAGGCTGAGGCTCACACTGTTCGTTGTTTGAAGAGCACATCACTGAAATTTTATCTGAATGCAGGGGTAGATAGGGTAGATAGAATAGAATACGCACGTTGCAGAATGATCAGGGAAGCGTGGGAATGGTAGTTTCAGAGAATAATATGCGAATTTTTTGATGTTTGCAAAGTGACGCGAGATGCACCACCGCCCACTCCCCGCCGTCCGCTCCCTCGCACCCTCTCCCGCGAATAGCCAGTCTTCTTCTCCTCGTGTATCTCCTCTCCTCCCCCCGGCCTCTTTTACCTACCCAGAAAAGCCAACAAATGCCCTCTCGTCGCCCGACCCACCTGCCCAGCCGCACATTTGTGGTCTCCCTCTCAAATACGTTTCGTTCGTGTCTTTACTTCTGCCTCTTATTCAGACTACTGATACTCTCTAGACTGGTCACGCTGGCCGTGCAAAACGCGGCGCTGGCCATTGTGATGCACTACTCGCGCATCTCCACCCCTCCCGAACTAGCTTACTCTCCCGCATCCGCTGTTCTCCTTAACGAAATACTCAAGGGGTCAATCTCCTTCATAATGGCCATCTGGAACGTCTTCTCCTCTCCCTCCCCCGCAGACTTCCCTCGCTACGCGTCCCCACCCGCGCCCCTCAAAAAACTCTCCCTCGCTCTGTCATCCGTCTGCGCCGACATCTTCAGTCCAGACTGCTGGAAACTCTCCATCCCCGCCATCCTCTACGTCGTCCAAAACTCCCTCCAATTCGTCGCCATCTCAAACCTCCCTGTCGCAACCTTCCAAGTAACCTACCAAATGAAAATCCTTACAACAGCTGCCTTCTCCGTCGCCCTCCTCCGCAAAAAACTCTCCACTACCAAATGGCTCTCCCTTTTCTTCCTCGCCATAGGCGTAGGCATTGTCCAAATCCAATCATCCACTTCTAATATACGCAAAGAAGCCCCAGTGGGTAGTGCACACGAGTATAATGTTCACGTTATGCACCCTATGAAAGGCTTCGGTGCCGTCACAGCTGCATGTTTCACTTCAGGGCTTGCTGGCGTATACTTTGAAATGGTGCTCAAAGGTTCTAAAGCGGACCTATGGGTACGCAATGTCCAACTATCCCTATTCTCCCTCATCCCCGCCCTACTCCCCATCCTCTACTCTTCTTCCTCCCCCCAAGGACTCCTCAGCGACCTCTTGAAGAACTTTGGTGCCTGGGCCTGGGCAACCGTCGGTATACAAGTGTTCGGAGGACTAGTAACGGCGGTTGTCATCAAATACTCGGACAACATTCTTAAAGGCTTTGCGACATCTCTATCTATCGTACTCTCGTTCCTCGCGAGCGTGGTGCTGTTTGATTTCAGCATTTCGTGGAGTTTTGTCATTGGAGCAAGTACGGTGTTGACGGCTACTTGGATGTACAATCAACCGCCGGGCAAGGAACCGATTTCGATCGTGCTCACGGGGACGGCGGTTTCTGGGAATAATTCATCCGCGAACGGCGGCGGGAGTGGGAAGGCTGGTGGTGGAGGGGTATCGCCGATATTTGATGATGGTGATGTTGGTATCCCAATGCTAGGCAACAACACCAGTTTGAAACGCAAGAAGGTTAAAGCGTCACCGTTTGCGAGTCCGAGGATTATAGCGAGTGCGTTGGGGATGGGCGAGGATAAGGACAAGTTGTCGCCGACTTCGGTTTTGGGTTCGACTGTTCCTTCGTTGGCGAATGGGAAGGAGGGGTATTTTGGGGAGATGTTGGAGACGGCTAGGTATAATTATGCGCCGTATGGATCGCCTTGGCCGTCGCGGCCGCCTTCGAGGATTCCGTCTCGTGCGCCGACGCCGACGTTGGAGCAGAGCGAGGAGGGCAATGCTGCGTGAATGAATTGATGAATTGTTTTGAACTGATTTTATGGATGGTCTCGAGATCTTTTTTGGTTATGTACGATTCTGTTTTTTTTCTTATGGTCATTTTTTTCCCCCTTTTTTCCTTTTCTTTTTCAATGGTCCAGATGGTCGCGGTTTGGTTTCTGCATGGTCAAGATCCCTCTCCCTTCTCGGACGTGATGAGACAAGATAAGACATGATATACCCCCCCACACCCTCTTACTTATTCAATTCAATTTTCCTTTTTTTTCTTACTATTCGATTAACTTGCTAGTCCTATCCATCCCCTACGTAGAGTATTTACCTCAGTAGACGTATAAGTCTGATTTCCGTATTTGTTTCTTATTCTACGACAAATCCTTTTTTTTGGTACATACTTAGTTTTTCTTCCTCTCTTTTTTGGTTTATGAAATTTTATGATGTTGTTATGAATTTTATGTGAGGTGGCTTTTGCGTTTGTAGAATGGATGAATGAAATGGAATGTGTGTTTTCTTTTCTGACGTCATACTCTTTCGTTCATTTCATTTGCGTCGCCGTAAGGTAAGTGGGTTACCCCAACAGTCTGATATGTATTTACGATAGTGTTGTTTTTAGCTGACGGCGCTCCTCTGTGATATGTTTGGAAGTAACAAATTAGCCGTGTGTATCGTAAATGTACATACACGTATACACACATGATCCGGAGCGCTGCGATAATAATAGATTCAGTCCTTAGCGGAAGTAGAAGTAGTTCTATGCCCATTTTATAGATGATCAACGGAAAAGGGATAAGGATCATTGCCTTTTAAGTGAGGGACGTCATTTTTTTCAGGGGTGGCGGTGTTGCGCAAACGTGCGATTATTTGAGGTGCGTAGGGCCCGGTGGAGGGCCTCTGGCGGTATGAGGAGCGGGGAAGGCGGAAGGGAGAGAAGCGGACTCCGGAGGGGGGTGTTTCTTTGTGCAGACTGGCAGAGAAGGGGACCAACTGCCAGGTCCTGAACGAAAGGCAGTCTGAACGGGTGCCAAGTGGCTGTGCCAATCATTAGGAGGTCGGAGTGAGCGAGCAAATAAATTTTAATGGAATCATAAATGGAATAGGGGTTTGGCGTAGATCGCGGTCTCTCAGCAGTAGAATTCACTCGGATCATTGAGGCATATTGCACAGGCCAGGATGCCAGTGGCACTTCCAGGGTTTGTTTCTTTTAGGTCAGTGCTTCCAAACGCTGAAGCACGAGTTGTTGCCCTAGATGCTTGGAGATAGATCTCGGCATTTATTCCCTGTTATGCCATCTGACAAGGTACTTGAAGCACTAAATTAATATAGCTTGCAACACAACCAGCGAGGATTTACGAGACGTATCCCAGGCCTGTGGGTGACGCTCAACACTTCCTCTCAAGCAACTTCAGTGGATGAGGAGTGTGTGTTGAAGAGCAAAGATCTATATTGAAGTAAGTGGTGCTGGTTTGGATCGATAAGGATATGCGTAGATGATGGCGCTGCTTGCTCGGGTTTGGGACAGAATACAGCACTGCATCGCATCGCCCACTATCTCGAGCATCGCACATGTGTATATTTAGTCACAGCCTTTTCCGGCGCCACTATGGTACCGTCCTCCTCTTCTTGAAGCAGCTACCAACTCCAATCTTCCCACTAGCTCCTCATCTCGCGCAACTACGGATAAATATGAGGAAAACACTGGTGCATTGATATGTGTGTTTCTGCTCTATTTTTCTTTACTTGGAGATAATCAGGATGTGAGAACGCGCCTGGTCCTGATGCCAGCCGGCCCTGTATCTCGTTTTCTGGATGAGGCCCAAGGCTGTAACACTCAAGCCCATGAGTCAGCACATTTATATGTGCCTTTGAGTAGCAGTTTGTATTCTCGGGGGCGGGAAGTGGCAAATCCCCGGGTACGTTCTGACTGCGACTAGTCCCTCATGTTGTCACCTTATGGCTTTCATAGACCATAGTCCCTTCAACACCCCACCACGAAACTGCATCTAACGGATGTCTAGAGGATCTGGTATGTCGTCAGAGCAAGCAAAATGCTTCATGTTAATCGAGTCAACAGGTCACAACCGAGCCGATATCTACCATGTACCCACCTCTCAACGACGTTCAATGGGCGCAGGTTGCTTATCGAATGGGCCCTCGTTCTGAAAACAAGTCGTCCAGAGACTGCCAAAGCACCCAGAGTCGGCTATTCTCCCGGAGCTAGCGAAAAGTGTGAGTTAGATGATCTCATACCTTTAGACTGAACACTCACGACATCAATAGGCCGAAATTGGGGCCCCGATGACTTCAAATTTCACTCCCTCCCTTAACATACTCCCTCAAGGCCACACCAGCGGTCAATCATCACAATACCACCCGATGAGGCAAAGTAAATGCGAGCATCCACTTGTTCCCCAAGGTGCCCAATCCGAACCATTTGAGCAACCTCGTCAGTTGCTTCCTAATAACATGGCGTATCTGGATTGGCAACAGGAAAGGCCGAACTTTTCAGTATGTCGTTAGTCTTAATTATACCAGCTGTCCAGCTCCCTAATCCAGCGGCAGATGGTCCCTTCTGATTCATCCCGGCACCAACAGGATCCAGGTGTTGAATCTCAGCCCCCCTCTCATCATGGAGATATGCATGAAAATAGAACCGACTGGTCGGGCCACTCTGGTTGGACTCTGACGCCTAACTCAAATATTGACTCAAGTTTCTCTGGGAACCGGGTACGCTCTTTTGTGCTGACATTATATCTGTATCTTGATAAGTCTATAGACAAAGAGAAAATATGGGTCATGCATCCCTCACGAAGTCCTTGGGTCTTCAAAACGTCCACACATCGCCCACGTAGACACCCTGCTAAATGGTCGGAGATGTAAGAATGATAGCTTTCACGGAGTTTACGATACCTAATTTACATGATAGTCCCAACCGCTGGCCGTGGGCAGCCTACCAGTTCGGACCCATCCAAAGAAATCAATCCGGCTCTCTCGGGCCCCATCCAACCAGGTGCGCTGCCCTGTTCTGTCTACATCTTGAACCATTGTAGATTCTGATGGTTCCAACCAGCTATACAGCCGCGAACACAAACTCCAGTCGGGGATTTGAGGGGAGAGGGAGGTATGGAAAGGTTCTGTACTCCAGTGCGGCTGAGCTGAGTTTCCCCTAGGTGGTTCCTTAACAACCACCGAGCCTAGTGGCGGGTTTTTACAGGCCGCTCGCGGAGTCGTACTGCACCAACCAAATATGGTGGACGGGACACAGAATATATATTTCCAGGCTGACCAATTTCAGAGGGGAGGTGAGTATCAACCAGGACTAGGGGCCTCCTCTGATGATCATACCTGAATAGTGCTGCCGTGGCTCGCAGAATATACCATGCGGGGCGCTGGGTTTGATTCTTCGGATCGAGATCCCCCTCCTCGCTGCCACCCAGGAACCCGCGCAACAATCATCAATGGGATACATAGCTGGCTTGAAAACCCCCAACGAGAGAGGAAGCTCCTTTGGCTCCGGGGACTTGCAGGTGTCGGAAAATCCGCCATCGTCCAGACCTTTGCAGAGAAGCTGTCTGAGCAGAGGCGCCTGGGTGCGAGCCTCTTCTTCTCTCGGACGAATGGACGCACAGATCCACGACGGGTCCTTCCCACCCTTGCATATCAATTTGCCATCCAGGATCCATCATACAAGGCGTACATAACTGAGCTCAAGCTCAAGGACCCACAATTTCTCGATAAGACTATGGGTGACTTATTCCGGCTTCTTATCGGGGAACCATTTGGTCGCAATATTATCACGACGAAGGCCTGGGTCGTAACTCTTGATGGCCTGGATGAATGTGGTGGTGACTACGTGACTCTACGGCATAGTGATGATACCCAACGTGAAATTGTGCGGCTTGTTAGCGAGTTCATCTTGCAATATCCCTCCACACGTCTCATTTGGGTGATTGCCAGTCGTCCAGAAACACATCTGAAGGCCATATTCTCCGAGGACGCCGTCAAGCATAGCTTCTGGGAACAGGACGTTCCGGTTAATTCCCCTGAGGCCTGTCAAGATGTCGAGAAGTTCCTGCACGATAAATTCACGGACATTTGGCACCGCTACCCTGACCATATTAGTGCGACGCCATGGCCTGCCCATAATCAATTCCTCCAGATAACTTTGGCAGCATCCGGACTCTTTGTCTTCGCACAGGTCATCATCCGTTTTGTTGAGGATTCAGTGGTTAGGAACCCAGTAGCCCAACTGCGATGCGTCATTTCTATCATTTCCAAGGTTCCACTCTCCCAACTTCAACGCAATCCCCTCGCCGTTCTTGATGCACTCTATGGAGAGATCCTCTTAAAGATACCCCATGACTTGCTGAAGGCTGCAAAAGACCTTATTGCAAGCCTAATATTCCTTACTCGCAAAGATGTCGATGTTTATGACATTAGTCTCTCCCGCATCTGCAACTTCCTCAGCATTGCAAGAGATGATGCAGTCACCGTTTTGTCTCATTTACACTCAGTCCTATACTTCCCCACAACGCATGATATTGGCAAGACTCGTCCATGTTTCTATCATGCATCTTTTCAAGATTTCCTTGAGGATCCATCTCGGTCAAGGGAATACTCAATCGACATCAGGGAGAGTGGATCAGCTTTGTTCTGGGGTTCACAGGGCCTTATTAAGGCTATGTGGCGATGTAAGTTAAGCAGGCATCTACATTCAGCCGGAATTTACTGATCACATGACGTTAGCTGGGAGTGACTCGTTGTCCTGGCCCGGTAATGGTGATGATGATTGTTCGGAGTGGCTCACACACTTTACCATACGGCGGATGAGGGACATCAACCAATGCCTTTGGCGGGGCTCTTCATGGGGCGGCGGTCTTCTAGTGTCGCTGTACTCTATCAAAGTTCCTGTTTCAGACTCAATTTTCCTCAATTCGATCTTCGAAAGTGTTAATTATCAACTGCTCCTGAAGGAACAATTTTCCCATATCGGAGGGGTACTGTATGACTTCACGGTGTGTATTGGCCGGTCCAACGTTAACTATGATTTGAAGTTAAATATTTACAATTATTATATACAGTACAGCCCAACTCGTAAAGCCGAATTGGATGATCTCCAGCGACGTCAGATTGTGACATACACGACCCTTCAATCGCTTGGTATTGACAAGGCCCGCTTGACAAGTTCTAGATTGGACGGGGGCTTGGATATGGTGTTGATTGCACTAGATGAACCAGCAGTGAGTTGATCCTTCTCCGGAATTATCATGGGAATATTCATTCCAGGCAGGGCATTCAGGGTAACCTTGAAGATATTGATCCTCTACTTCATTTCATTGAGCTGGCACCCCCCATTAAAGTCGCAATATGGGGGAGAAAGGGTTCAGAATGTTGCACAATCATCGAAACACGTCGCCATGGTGTCTCGGATACTTCAGAGTTCAGCAGGACCTTCATTATCATTGGTTTCTGATTTTTGTCTGATATCGAGCTAGTACTACAGCTTGCGTTATAAGCTAGGCAACACGAGTTTTCACTTATGATGAATATAAGATTAGGTGAGCTTCGGCATGTTCATGGGTTAAGTATTGTAGTTTGTAGAAGGAGCTGGGATGTATGCAATATTCAAATGTATGCCATCTTCAACCTCCATCGGATTGATGGCGGCATTCTCACTGTCATCGAATACCACTCCTATACCTGACGCCGGGTCAGAGAATCCTGTTAACGGGAGGCTTCGGCTGCACGAACCATTTCTCCATCAGTTTGAGGAGCCTCAACAGCATCAACAGTCTCAACTCTAGCTTCTCCTGGAGAAGGCCCAACTTCAACCTCCCCAGTCTCCTACACTCTGTCACCTCTTCCCTCACATACAACACACCCTCGACCACGCCTGGCTCTTCCCCATTCACTACCACATCCAAAGACGGGAGATCTTCAGATGGTGACCGAGTAAACACGACACCACCAAAGGACAAAGCCGGTGGAAGCCTTTTCCTAACTACCGGCTCTGGCTTTGGCTCTGGTTCCTGGCATTCTTGTAACACCAGCGCAAACGACGGAGCCGAAGACACCCGACACCCCGAAACTGAAGTAAGATTAGGAAGCAATGAAATAACCATCACAGCTCGTCGTCACTGAATACGAACTCTCCTATATGTTTGGTGTAGGGACGGAATCTTCCGCTGACGGGCTACCAAGACCGGTGGCTCGGAGAACTCTGAGCGGAAAGTACTGGGGATGGAATTAAAGATGGGGAAAGAGCGGCAATGGGATCAGAAGGAGAGAATGGGATGGGTTATTGAGGTGAGTCCTCAACATCATCGATGGCGGGGATATTGTTGGTCGAAGCAGGGTCCGAGATGGGATGATTGAATTCATCCTGAGGGGTCGTGTCGTCTGCCTGGTTGACTGAAGGTGGTTCAGCAGCTTGATTCACTCGTCTACTGGCAGCGCCGTTCCCCTGATCAACCGCGGAGGGTCCAAGGGCATGGACCCGCCCTCCCATCGGCAATATCGTCATGCACAACACGCCCCTGCAGCTGATCGTCCCCTATCGAAGAGAATCCAGTGGCCCCAACGACATCACTCTTCTCGACAGAAACTACAATTGCAGGAGGAATGATGGGCTCGTCATCCTCTTCAGCTATTTCCGGTTCCTCAATAACAGCATGTGAAGAATCCTGGAGCGTCGCCTGTTCCACCGTCCGCGCAAATTCTAGCGCGGTTACAAACAACGGTGGCGGGGGAGTCGCCACACTCCTAGGTATATAATCCACATACAAAGGGGGCTCAGGTGGCAAAGACAACGAAGGGGAAGTGAGGGGGGTATTCAAATTATGATCACAATAATCCGGCATGACGTTAACATTCGACAAAGAAAATGAGTGTCGTTTGTCTGCAGTGGGTTGTCCACCTACACCATGGGCCAGGGCTAGCTACGAAGCCTCATGGTGAATGGGCACGCTGTTGGGAACCTGGACCACTGACAACTCAGGGGAGATGATTGCCCTATAGCTCTTTTTGGCAACATGGTGACTGTCAACGAGTGGTGGCGCCGCGAGGCCAAAGCTGCCGCAGGGGACGGGGACACCGCCTTTCTTGTCAAAACGCGTGGTCTTTTCGCAGAGAGCACGGGTGGAGGTTGCTGCGGCGCCTTAGTGGGAGGTCGGGATGTGGGGAAGACGGAGCATTGGACGGTAGAGGCAGTTGTTCTGTGGGCTGTTAGAGAGCTGTGATGCGCCCCCTGAGGTTTACGGGCAGGGCCTGTACCCTCGAAGGTGACCTGGTTGTATTTGAGATGCCAAGTTCTGTTAGTTTTGTGGGATGACGTACGCTAAAATATGGGCTGGGTGGCTGGGTGGAAGAGATAAAATTGGAAGGCGAGCTGTTGAAGCCTCGGGGTTGGCTGGAATGCTGACGTCATCCATATAACCTAGCCTAGTACGTTTGGGACGTTGTTAATGGCAGAGGTGGAAAAGGATATGGGAGTATACACCGGACGTGAGCGCAAAGGGCTACTGGTTACCACCTGCAAGTTCTTGAGCAAGGACGACGCTGATCCATCTGTACTTATGGCAGAAGCAGTTACCCAAAACCCATCTGCTTTCCCACGGCTGTTATAAAGTTGCTCAGCCCTGCAACATGCCCGACTCATGGTCTCTAATATTAGAGTTGAGCATTTGGCGCTGCACTGCCCACGTTCGGAGTACGTTCGGAGTGCCATTTATATAATCCCTCTTCACAGCTGTGGTGCCATCTCCCCTTCTAACACCTGTGACTTCGACCAGTTCAAATCGACTCTATGTCCACCGGCTCCCCACCTCACCTTAATGACTGGCAGACTCAAAACGCCCAATTCATAGAATATCACGATGTGAGTCACCTCTTCTACCCACCGGAGGTAAGCTGCTGGTCAATCATCAAGAATAGTGAATTCAATCCTAATACGCATGGATTAACAGACGTATATGAGAGAAACACCAGTGCGTCGTTATTAATGAAATGCATTTCTATCCCACTCTTTAACCAGTGGATATAGGATCTAAGGGCGGAGTCAATGCTGCCCTTAATTCTCCCTGAAGTGCCCAGAGGCGGCACTCCAACCCGCGACGCAACACATCCGTATGTGACCTCGAGTAGTAGCGCTTCCCAGGAGTGGGGCATGGGATATCACTCCCCCACAGTACGTCCTTGCTGTAATTACAGCTTTGTATTGTTGCGTTATGACACCCGCAGACCGCGGTCTCTTCAACATCCGGCTACGAGAACACACTCAATGGAGACTTGGAGAATTCAGTATATCAACAACCTGTACAGATGCCACATATTGATTATTTGAGCGCTGGGTCAATGCTTACCGCATACCCACCTCTCGATGGTGGTTGGCAAGTACCAGTTGTTCCTCCACGTGTATTCCCAACGGACCCTCATTACGGAAACCAATGGCCCGGTGGCCACCAAAGCATGCAGAGTCTA
>MU151108.1:74839-119736 GCA_015584085.1 Macrolepiota fuliginosa MF-IS2 | reverse complement strand
AGGGACCTTTAGAGATGTAGTGTATTTGGGTTCCCTGTTTTCATGGAGGAGTGAATTTAAGTAGAACGCGGTGGAACGCGTGGTGGGATAGATTTCAACTAAATATTCAGGACAACGCAGATTCTATCTCCGACTCAACCATATAATAAGGTCTCCCACTGAGTAGACCACGAGATCCTTCAACCGTATAGCTACGTATTAAATAATTCGACCACAAGTATTTTTGGGGTCAATTTATGTCCCGAGCCCTCCCAGCCTGGTCGTCCTCATACACCTCAATCGATATACACCAAAATATCCGTCCCCAGGGAGCTCCATCATCCTCCTTCACCTCCGCAGTCTCCTTTCTTTCACAACACACGAACCGCACAGGTTGGCCGCCCCAATATCGCATTAGGTCGAAGGACAAACCACCTGGGAGTCGCAAGGCAAGAGAAGGACTGAACTCGATAAAACCATAACAAAAATCCGTTGTTATGATATCAGACGGTCCGAACATGGTTGCTTGTCGATTGGCTGCGTTACTGAAATAGGATCTCCGTGCTGCTGCATTCTCGAAGCACATCTCAGGCGGAGCCCGGGATGTTTTCCTGCGTTTCACCTGTGTGACCTTCTTGATAGTACCCTTGATAGCATTCAATTTGTTAGAACCTGAGGTCGCGTTCGATTTATTAGAAGCGGTGGAATCGATGGAGGAAGAGGAGGAGGATGACGATGAAACGGAGGATCCTGACGAGGGGGTTCTGTCGCGACGGGTCTTGTAGATTTCAAAAGTCGAGTCTATGATGGATCGCGTCGAAGGAAAGGTTGAAAGTGGTTCGTCTTCAGGCAAGAGAAACATGTCGCTTGCCAAAGGTGATGGGGCGTCGTGCGCTCGCTGGTGTTGGAGGTGTGGCATAGTTGATACAAGGGGAGATAACGCCCATGGTTTGGTATTAGATTGCAGATCGTGTTCTAAGGTAGGATCGATATAGCTAATCATATTAGACTTTAGTACGACGAATATAATGAATAAACTCACTTCATAAACTTGAACACAGCTCCTATTCCCCATGGTAACTTCAAAGGCTGGTCAAAAGTGTTTCCAAAAAGGATGTCGTCCGTAGAATACGGTTTCAAGAACCTGCCTGGAATACATTGGAATAAGTGGTAAACATAAGAACAAGGTCAAGGACATACCTCGAACCTGTATACTCCAAGTAATTCCTTGGCGGTCCTCTCTCGCGAAATACTCAGATTCCCGAACGTTCCCATCCTCGCCAACGAAATTCTTGATATGGGCAACAATTTCACCCTCAAACAAGTCAGAGGATAATTTATAAGATTTGTTGGTGTTGACGATGGACGTAATAGGAACCATCGTCTCGGGTGATGTACCAGCCATGACGCGAAGTTTGGAAGTCATTCTTTGAGTGGGATGACGAACTGATGAACCAAGGGGTTGGAAACACTGAAGGTATTAAGAACGTGCGGTAGGGTAATGTGCGTTCTCCAGAGAACGTGCTGCGGACAGGGCGATGACAATGACAGTTTGAAGACCTAGTCTGTCTAAAAGCGATTTGATGACTTCAGCAGCGCCACTGGAGCCGGCGGACTCCTATTCGGCAGGATGACTGAGTGCGGGACAAGCCAATTGGAAGATGCAATGAGGACGGAAGCCTGGGACAAAAGAGCTAAAATCGAGGAAGGGTGGGGAGTAGACCGGCTACTGGATGAGAGCGAAGACGCTGGGAGGCTATGCGATTGTAGGGAATGTAGCCAGAAGGCGTTGCGACGCTCGGTCACGTGATGCGGTTTTAAAAAGAGCTAAAATCGAGGAAGGGTGGGGAGTAGACCGGCTACTGGATGAGAGCGAAGACGCTGGGGGGCTATGTGATTTTAGGGAATGTAGCCAGAAGGCGTTGCCAGTTCTATGACGCTCAGTCACGTGACGCAGTTTAATAATAATAATTATTATTATTATTATTAGCGGGTCTAGATATTCAACGATATCAACTCTCGACTTGGAATCCCTATCCAAGCACAGACTCATAGTCGATTGATCGACCGGGCATAATGGGAAGGACCAGTAATCAAAAACATAAAACCAGGTCTGTTTCCAACACACGGTCTGTATTACTACTGATTTCCGAACGTGGTTGAATCAGTCACAGGCTCAGGATCACCATCTGATATCTCCGTACTCTAGAAACTCCCCTTCGTGCGCATGTAGAAATAAATCTTCCTAGGCTGTGCATCTATTTAGCGTTGATGTTCCCGAGATACCAGAGACCCCAACGAACGCGTCTTACTTTAGAGCAACTGGCCTCGAGAATCGGAGAAGTCATCCGTCTTCCCAACAGCACAGAATCCCTCTCACGGAGATAACGAATTTTTTTAAATCTATGTAGCTAGGTGTTGCAGGAACTGAGAGGATACTTTGGAGTGAAAGAAGCTCTCAGATCACTGAAATGATCATGGTAAGCTTAGGCTATTGAGCTGACAACTCGGGGATTTGCTATTTGTGAAGAGACATAAATACATCTTGCTGCGGTTGTGAACAACATTTCGTATTAAGCCTGCGCCCGTTGTCCGGATTTCCTTCATTAATCCAAGGATCTACTGATGTTCTGAGAAATTTTCAGCATATATTCGCGTCATGGACTCGTCTGCGATGATGGGGTTAAGAACCGAGATAGATCGTCGAACCGTGCCTCCGCCTTAAAGTACCCCCGCCAAGTCCTACACGGTAGTTTCTCACCGAGATACCGCCCGGGCTCTCAGCGTTCGCAAACGCACCCTCAAACACCAGAAGCCGGAGAAATTATCACCAACAGAAGTGGCATCTCCTGGAAACATCACACATCTGTCTAATCCGTCAAATCAGGAAGAAGGGTGTGTATTCCCAGCAATCAGCAGACTTCGACTAACGTCAGTCATCACATTCTTCTTCTGTTCGCTGTCTTCTGCGACTTAAATATGTGGCCCTAGAGCGAGTGATATTTATGTTCGAAATTCCCGACGGAAGTTAGATTACTTTGTTCGTGCTAGCACGAGCCCTTGAATTTGTGTTCCCGAGCGCGTTCCTTACTTCCGTTAGCGGGCGTCGCTGGTTGCTTGAAACCATGAGTGCTCTGCGCCACTGTCATCTGTCGTGTGAAGTTACGACTCTCGCCATTTGGGGCACCATTATTCCAGAAAGCCAAGCGCCCTGCGTGCTAGCCATCAGTATTGAATATCGAAGGGTTGATGTTAGGCTGATATTGTCGTCGAGAAGCCCCAGGTCCAGCGCCGTATTAAAGAATGGCATTAGGATAAAGCGAAATTGCAAGGTTCTCAGGACCAAAACAAACGGGTAAGACGTATTCAAACAAACTAAAATGTCATTGTAGACCAGGCAACTACACTAACGTGAATGAGTACTAGGCCTACGAACCCATAGGTATACGAGGTACGATCGCAAAAAAAGACGCATACGAGATTTCTCAACCCGATCCCGGAGTTCGAGAACAACAATATGACGAGAGAAGTATAATGCTACGAAAATGCCCAAAAGAATACGCATGTAAATAGTTTATAAGATAAAAGTGGTAATAAAAAAAGCAGGGTAACTACTATGACAAGCAAAATCAAAAAAGGTATTGGTGAAGAGAAAAAGTTCGCCAGGAGGGTTCGGGGGGATATATAATCAAATGCTATGGCTCATAATGATAAAACCGTCATTTAAAAAATAAGACTCCAGAGTGCCAGAACTGCTACAAGGATACCACTGAAACCATAAGAAAAATGGACAGACGTTGCACTGTTCACGGCCCCAGACTTTGCAAACTGATTACCACATACAGCATCCACAATCTGCACCGAAGGCCCGTATGCCGTCTTCAGTCCCGTCAGATCGGCCGCAATAGTATTGTTGTCCAGTGCTGCAGCATAAGACCCTAGAATGCTCTTTGAACAGCTTGAGCACGTAAAGCCTGTTGTATTTGGTGGAACGCTGGTTCCGAAGGGCAGTTGATAAAGGTATAAATCTGCAGGGTTAGGACTGGCGGCGGCGTCGATGTAGCAGTAGGTGTTGGTCGTCGGATCTGATAGACAAGCGGTATTGTACATAAGCTCGTACGCATTGAGTGCTGTACACGCGAAGCGAAGCCGATCAGGTGAGATTGTCGTATTTTTGGGTGGGAATGAATGAGACAGGATAACAGATATGGTTTTTGGCGTTGAGCGTCTGATCTGGCAGAAAAATGACAATGATACTCACCCGTAAGGGTGTCAACAGCCATTGCATTCTTATCCTTCAAGTCATCCGCACAGGCGGTTTTCAGTGTCGACGCGAACCATCCCATGTTGGCTATGCACTGGTTAACTCCGGGATTGGTATTGCAAGTCCCCCAAACTAGGGTATTCATGAGGGTAAGATTAGATTGGGCCTTGTGACGAGAAGTGAGAAGGTGTACCCGCATGACAGCTGAGGATGACATATCAACATACAGTGATAAAGTCCGCAGAGCTTTGTGACAACAATGAGAAAGGACGACAAGGTCTGAAAGCCGCTGATTGGGTCATATTAGTGAAGAACCCAAGACAGGATACACTGGAGAAATTGAGTGTCAATTGGGGGTCGAAGGGTTGAGGGAAAGGTGTGGGAAGTGTTGGGGGAGCAGACGGCTTCGTTGGTGTTGGTTGTGGTACAACGGCGACCGAAGGGGTGGGCGAAAGTATGGGTACAGCAGTACTGCTAGAATCAGCGGATGATGATGTGGCTTCACTGTCGAAAGCATTTGTCTGAGGCGTCGGGTGTCTTCTGTGCAGCCGCCAATCCTTGGTTTGTGCTAGCAATCGTGACCATTCTTTTGGTGAAGTAGGAGAGAAGGCGTCAAACGCAGCAGGATGTGTGAGGTATTGAGTAGACGCGGTGATAAGTATGAGCACGAGAGGTACAATAAGGACGGCCCATTTGAACCGTCGACCTGTTTGTCGTTTCCGGTCATGAGAGGGCATGTCATTAGGGATGGAAGGGGGAGAAAGGGTAGCGGCAGAAGTGTTTGCTTGGACGGGTGCTGCGTGTTTTAAGTTCAAAGGCCGTGGTGATGGGGGCGGGGTGAACATGATGAAGTGTTGACCGGCAGGGGACAAATGCAAAGCGAAACACGAGGACTTGATATAGATGTAAGGAATGTCACAAAAAAAGAGTGGAAGGGAGGCCCGTAGAGGAGCCGTGAAGAATATGGTTGTGACTGAAAAAGAGAAAGCACACCGTTGAATGTGGTCTGGAGGAAAGAAGAATGACCGGTAAGGGTGGATCTGGGTGGCGGGATGTCGAAAGGGACATTCCAAGTCAGGCCTCGACAAGCGGGCGCTACACCTGCCTTTCCCAGCGGCCAAGCCCACGTGCGCTTACTTAAAATACACACCGCCCCTTGTAGGTGCCTGTTCCGCTACTTGGGGACCAGGCGCTCCACTCCCGCCATCCCTTCAGCGTGTGGAATTCCACTTAGGGCTGACAGGTATTGTCCTCTTGAGAATGTTGATTTACCAGGCCATTCATACTACAGTTTCAACTATCCTTGTTTACTCGCTTGCGGTGGCAGTCGCATCAGCTTTTGTTACGTTGGCTTCGGTTAGTATAGTTAGTATCATGGTTCACGCCTGATATAACGCAGCTCCCGAGATGGCGAACGCTCGAGATGCGCTGATCCCTCAACTGCTGTGCTTTGGTGCGTTTATTCCCATTTTTCGGCAGTGATGGAATTGAAGAAACACCGATGTCGGGGAAAGCGTTTTAGTCTGTGTTTCATGATCTAACAGTCGAGTGTGTGTGTCGAAAATCCAGTTGAACTTGAGGTGTTTGTGGAATTTTGAACAATGGGACAAACAGCAATAACGAATACTTACTGAGCTCATGCGCCAGCTGTACGCTCGCAATTTGGGCGGTGATGGAAGAGAGTTGAGCGGCAGATAAGATAAGATAAGGAACCGGTCATTGTATAATCTCGCACCGGTGGCTGTGCAAGAAAATCATGAAGTCCAACTACAAGGTCAGTGCACCAGTGAACAATCCACCGACACCTGCTTATCTTCTCCAGTTTTCCAATATATGTGGAACAGTATACCGGCAAGGGAACGCCATATTCACGCCAGATGGCAATACTCTCCTTAGTCCTGTTGGAAACCGCGTTTCGGTGTTCGATCTTGTCAAGTACGTTCCTGTTTTTCTCAGCTCTTTGATCCTCGTTTGACGGTGTTTATTAGCAATAAATCGTGGACATATGCGTTTGAGAATAGGAAGAACATCTCCAGTCTGGCCTTGAGTCCGGACGGCAACATCCTCGTATCAGTCGACGAAGGTATGTCTCCAGCGCTCGAAAAAGATGTGTCTTAACATCTACTAGATGGCCGTGCCCTTCTCGTGAATGCGAAACGCGGTGTTGTTCTTCATCATTTCAATTTTCACAAACCTGTCAAAGATATCAAATTTTCCCCAGACGGAAAGTGAGGAGGAGATGTACATCAATCGTTACTCGTCCGCCTAACTGTCCGCTCACAGGTACATCGCCGTCACACATGGGCCACATGTTCAAGTCTGGTGTACGCCAAATCACCTTGTGCGGGAATTCGCGCCCTTCAACCTTCACAGGACCTACACCGGACATCATGACGAAGTCTTGAGTATAACATGGTCCCCGGATTCGTTGTATGCTGCCCCTTCAACCTATGTCCCATTATGAAATCTCAGTAGGAATCCCAGGTGCTTTATAACGACTTCACGGGACATGACTGCGCGCCTCTTCACCCTGCACCCTCTGGAGGGGTTTCGACCAAAAACCTTCGCCGGCCACAAAGACGCCGTTTTGAACGCCTACTTTTCAGAAGATGGCAAAACAGTTCGTATTTTCTCGACATTTTGAGATATACGCTAATTACGGGCTTAGATATACACCATCAGTCGTGATGGGGCTGTCTTCACGTGGAAAGAGAAGGGCTCGGGCCAAGATGAAGCCGTGTCAGACGATGAACCTGTTGCTTCGACCTCAAAAACAGCCACCGATCAGGTGGCTAACGCCATTGCAAACACTCGCTGGGGCGTTTTCAAGCGCCACTACTTCAACCAAGAAAGAACCAAAGTCGTGTGCACGACATTCCACGCACCCTCCAGCCTTCTTGTCGTCGGCTTTTCAACGGGTATATTCGGACTATGGGAGATGCCCGCATTTACCAACGTCCACACACTCAGTATATCCCAAGAGAAGATCTCATCAGTTGCCATCAACACATCCGGCGAATGGCTCGCCTTCGGTGCCAAGAAACTTGGGCAGCTTCTCGTGTGGGAGTGGCAATCCGAATCATATATCCTGAAACAGCAAGGACACTATTTCGATGTCAACACCCTTGCTTATGCACCAGATGGTCAAACGGTGGCAACAGGTGGCGATGACAGCAAGGTCAAAATTTGGTCTACTTACTCCGGTTTCTGCTTCGTGACGTTTACTGAACACACCGCCCCTGTATCGACGGTTGCCTTCGCGAAGCAAGGAAACATTCTCTTCTCTGCTTCGCTCGATGGTACCGTACGCGCATTTGACCTGATACGATATCGGAACTTCCGGACATTCACATCCCCTTTCCCCGTCCAATTCTCTTCTCTTGCCGTAGATCCCTCGGGCGAAGTCGTTGCCGCCGGTTCTACGGATTCCTTTGAAGTTTTCCTCTGGTCTGTGCAAACAGGCAAGCTCTTGGATATTCTCACTGGCCACGAGGGCCCTATTAGCTCGTTGGCATTTTCCCCCTCGGGAGCAAACCAGCTAGCGAGTGCTTCTTGGGATAAGACGGTTCGGGTCTGGAATGTCTTCGGGCGTTCAAGGGCTGTAGAGCCCTTCCAGCTGACCTCGGACGCGCTTGCGCTGGCATTCCGCCCAGACGGACGGGAACTAGCAGCTTCTACACTGGATGGACAGATTACTTTTCTTGACATTCAGGAAGGCAAACAGACAAACGTTATTGATGGGCGAAAGGATGTCTCGGGTGGGAGAAAAACGGACGATCGTGTCTCCGCTGCCAACAGCTCCTCCGGAAAGTCGTACAACAGTTTATCCTACACGGCTGATGGACGGTGCCTCCTTGCCGGAGGGAACAGCAAGTATGTGGTTCTCTATGATGTGCGGGAAGGCGAGGGTGTTATGGTGAAGAAGTACCAAATCAGTCAAAATCTTTCCTTGGACGGAACAGAGGAGTTCCTAGACAGCCGGAAAGTCAATGATGCTGGCATTAACGTGGACCTTATTGACACTCGCGGAGATGAAAGCGACCTTGAAGATAGGCTGGACCATAGTCTACCGGGAGCGACTCGAGGGGCGGGTGACATGTCTGTTCGTCGTTACCGCCAAGAAGCCCGGACGAAATGCATCCAGTTTTCACCGACGGGTAGAGCATGGGCAGCAGCATCGACTGAAGGGCTTCTAATCTATTCCCTCGATGAATCCGTCTCTTTTGACCCCTTCGACCTCTCCATCGATCTAACACCTGAGGCGATTCTTGACGTGTTGGCGAGCCGGGAGTACCTTAAAGCGCTTGTCATGGCATTCCGTCTTAACGAGAAACCCCTCATACAAAAGGTGTATGAAAGCATCCCGAGAAGTGATATTCGGTTGATTTCACGTCAGCTCCCGGCGATGTACATCCCCCTTTTGCTGCGATTTGTCGCCGAGCACCTGGAGCGGAGCCCGCATTTAGAATTCGATCTAGTCTGGGTGAATACGCTGTTGATGGCTCATGGACGGATGCTCCGTGATCGATCTGGGGAATATGCAAGCGTGTTCCGCGTGCTGCAGAAAGGTCTCGGGGATTTCGAGCAGTCGATTTCAAGAGTGTGAGTTAGGATTCCCCTTGAGCTTGGGATACGGTATCCTATTTCAGGTGAAGGGCTGACTTCGATTGTTCTTTTGTTCCCAGGTGTGAGGAGAATACGTCAACCCTCAGGTACTTGATTGATCAGTCCAAGTCGTATCAAGAAAAAGACATGGAAATGGTGGCAGTTTCGTAACTGTGATGACCTCGGCACTATGTTAGATATTCACAACATGCAATGATTTCGTATGTATATTGCTTCTTTGATATGCATCTTACGATGTCTATCCATCTCGCCGGCTGGAGCTTTCCTCTGTGGAGTATCCTTAACGGTCCCGCAATTCTGACCCTCGTTCCGCCCGCCTTCTTGGCCCACACTGAAAGAGCGACCATTAATTTCCCGACTGAAATGAATTGTTTTGATACGAGAAGCTCACCCCTTTTTCTTTGTGCCCCGCTTTGGGCTACGATAAGTTACGGCAGTTACGAAAAATCTGATGCCCCGTAGAGCTGTGTACGGTGAATGGGAAGATTGACATCCAGAACAAGTAGACACGGGGAAGAAGACATTATGGGTCAACGTTTTGGGCAGTTTTTGGGAGTCTATGATTGTCTGATATGAAGTACGTTTGACCTGTCCATGGAAGAATCTTCTTGCACAGCCAGGACCGCCCCCACCAAAGCCGTCATTCCCGGTTCTTCTTGCTGAAAAACACCGTATATATGGGACTGCCTGTTTCACAGGGTTGGTCTGATCGATGAACAAAAAGTGATGAGATCGGGATATACGAGTTAGAGCGTGGTTTTATAACGGACGAAACACCACCGTTGGGGGCAATTCAGAAGCCAGGATGGCGAACGGTTGATGTCATGATAAAGCAAACGCAGTCCTCGTGCTTCCCCTGTCTTTGGGTGCAATTCATCACAGTGGCTACCCTGGGAAGATGAGTTGAGATAACGATCTGCGCAGGATCTTTCGCGGAAACCACTGAGCGCGGCTATTAACTCTACAATCAGCGAAAATGCGACGGTCACCAATCGATCATCGAGGTGCAATAACGAGATAATGATATAGAGAAACCCGATTCCTTTGCGACTATTGTACACAGGAGGCTTGGAAGCGTAAACAACTTTGGCAATAATTCATTCAATGACTGCAACCTCCCCAATCACTATATCTTCGTTCCCTAATCTAGAGAGGTCCGTATTCAGGGGTTAGGACAAGAGTATATGGTTTCTAGTCTTTCTCACTTTTCCTCTCTCCATAGCCCTTTGGACGCCTGCCCTCGGCTTCAAAACCAGCGTAGTAAACAAGGCCCGTCAAACCAATTAGACCAGTAATTCCCAGGATCTACAAAGTAGCGCGGTTTATCGACATGGCCAACATAGGTCATTGGAATCCTTCAAGCGTACCACCTTCTGGCTCTCCTTCCTGATCTTGGCAGGATCTTTTGGGGCCCCAGCAGCCATTTGGCGGACAATGCGCGATGCAAACATGTTGAGTCGTACTTGGGTGTTTCAGAGAAAAATCGCACAGGCCATAAAGCGTTTGTCCACGCTATATATGAATTTATATTCTGCATTACTGATGTCATAGGAGCCACATAAGGTGGAGACTCGTGCCTCGAAGCCCGGAAAGGGGGATGACTGGGAGTCCAGATCGTCGACCCGCTGCTGTCATTCCAGGTCTTCTGAGACTTTGTAAAAGCAGAGAGTTCGCAGATAAAGCGATTTTCCAATGCCAAGAATGGGCCTAGCTTGCATCCAAGTGTTTTAGCTACCTGGAGTTATGTGCGCTCAACCACGTGATTGTACATTGTTGGAAACCTGATTGTGGCGGCATCACATCATCGGTCATTAATCAACTAGCATTATCTCACGATGTTATCCACAGGGTCAAGCGTTTACCCTCTGACTTACTAACCCTGCTCTGTTAGCTTCCGGACGTAAGTCCCAGCTGGACAGGGTAGAACCTTCCAGTGAGTGTCCCAGTCAGTGCCAGGCGGCAAAGTTCCAGTACCAGCCAAAGCCTCTTAAGAGCATCGGGGAAGGTTTTTGCCTAGCCCTGGCTCGAAGGTAAGTATAACTCACTTCTCACCAGACGATGTAAGCGAAAGAATACATGGTCCAAGTATACATGAGTCCAGACCCCTGACCTACCTCTCAGGGTGGCGGCAGCTATATGTGAAGCACGTCTCATGACCACTCGTGTGAGTATCGATGCTTTGTACACCATTCTCGAATAACGTTATCGCTACAGACCGCCAATGAACTGAAGACGCGAGTCGCGAAGAGTCGAGACTCTGCTCTAGCCGGCTAGTCTGAGTCAGTGAAAACCCATTGGCTGTGAGCTGTACACATGCAACTTAGGCCACGGAAGCCGCCTAGTTTCAAACCCAGTCCCCAGTCGCGCCGCTACACATACTAGCTGCTTGATGACTTGGTCGACCATCCCCCATATGACCATCTCTATCACTTCTGGGGAAAACACTCCATAGGCCGACGTTGCTCCTGCTTTCCTGAAGACCTCAGGGGCGCATCTCGAATCAACTGGCAATGAAGGAATCTGGTCCTCCTTGGGGCATCTGACGAGGGACAGTGAAACCAAAAAACCCCTGGCGCCAGTATCATTCCTCAAGTTTGCTGTCACCTTGCGATTACTCACCCGGGATTGCGAAAAACCCAGCTCACCAGAGACCGCGGGCACATGTACAGCTCGCCAGACTAGCCTCTCGGTAGGTCCAATCATCCAATCATAGTTGGGTTAGATCCCCCAAGCGGTATCCCACTTTCTTCGAGCCTGTTTTAATAAGTCTACAGATATATATCGTGGGATGAGCCGGATTGTTAAGACGCGTGACTCTAGTTACCATTAGCAACGAGGGCATCTGCCAGAGCAGCCAGTTCCTGTCGGTTTCTGAAGTAATACTTTAATGTCGTATGACAGAACGCAACGTGGGCAGTGATACATATTTTAGAACAGTTATGGGAGTGCAATTATTCCGGTGTCGCTACTTCGGGCTGGGATCCCCGTTGTGAAATCCCTGTATGTTCGCTGGTGTGTCAACGAATCGAGATATACACCCAGCGGGGGACCCAAACGTTGCGAACGGTAGTACCTTCCAGGAACCAGCCGCAGTTGATCTGTACCTGTGCCCAACGGCCGGCCGCTTCAAGCAGCCTCATGTCTGGGCAATTCAAACTCGGGCCTCAGCTATCAGCGTTCTGGCCCTAGGCTGTGTTATTTAAGGCGATTTCGGACAAGGCTCATCAGGGTAACTCAGTGTTCCTGCCACGGGTCATACCGTAGGTTCAACGGTACTTGAGTTTGACCTTGCCCCGTACGAAGCCAGAATCCGCATCCTTCTGTCCTCTGGGAAGGACCTGAGCCTAGAATCCAGGATGTGATCCCTTCCAGGGGGCATATCTCCGGTTGTACCCCACTCACTCCCGGTCCTATTCGAATGTCGTGGAAGTGTTATGCTACATATATGACTAGTTGAATGTGGGCTTCCATGTGTCACGTTCCGCCTTCTATTTCCTTGGAGTGAAGGCGAGGCAGAGGAAGGGTACTTATGCCACTTCACAATTGCCGTAAAACCGCCATTTACTCGGAAAACCTTTCGAAGGATTATTTGGGTGTCGGTGTCGGGCAAATCGCCTACTGTTTCCGAGCCACGTCAGAAATGCAGTTGAAAATAGAGACGAGGTGACGTTTGAGCCTATGGCAAGATGATAAATTTCCTTCCCCCATAATACCATTACCAGTCTATCAGGAGCTTCGAAATACAAAACGCCCAGGAAAAAGAGAGAAATCTCTCACGTCGTTCCGGCGGCAGTGCGTCCCAATGAGAAAGGAAGAAGACACTCAAATCAAAGGGTATTGCGTTCAGTAAGAGACCCGGTAAAATGGTCGGGTAAAGAAGTCGATGGTGAGATACTCTCGTTGCAGTACAACACATCAGAAGAGTGAGCGAGGCGTCGTTATGTCCGAGGCCCTGCGTTGTGAGCGAATACCCTTCAGTTCTGAGTTGGTCATCCTGGTCGTCTAGCATCTGGTCTGAATTCCGGCAGGGAAAACGCTTCCGGATTCGTCGCCAGAACTTTTCTATGCTGTAACTGAACTTGGTATATATTCATAAGCCCATATTAGACTCTATGAAAGAGAAATAATGCGATGGCGCGTCAACCGATGTTCATACCATCGGCATCGAAGCTCGGTTGGGTTAGCTGCCGATCAACAGACAAACGACGAGGGGGGAAGACCGCCTAGAGTTCACCGGTAGGCTGAAATCACCCTGTTTCTAAATGAAGGCAAAGGCGTCGATAAACATGGAACCGGACAGCAACCGACCCACTTTCATATAAAATGCCACACAGCGACGAGAACTGTTCTTCAAAAAGCAAGACGTCAAACAAACATGACGCTGATCCACCGCCTAGTCACAGAGTGGGTTGTAGATCCAGATTCAGGCGTGCAAAGTGCACACGTACATATGCCAAAGCAAGACCCCTCAAGCGTGGTTAATTTAGAACACTGATCACCGCCACGGGAATTGGGGTGCTGATGGGAGAAACGAAGGGGCCAAGTGCTTCAGAAGAAGTCTTCGTTTCGGTCATGAATTGATGAAAGTGACTGCGATTGATCGGCTGTTGTGGGGTCGCCCCGTTTACCGGGTATCTTGCCTGCTCGATGCACGCCCTTTGAAAGTCCTGCTGGATCTTACCGTGCCAACTTTCGGGTAGCGGCGTGGCCGGCCCTTGGTGGCTGTAAAGGGATCGCCAAATGTCTGAGAGCATATTACACTAATTCACCTACCTGTAATCCATCTCTGTTCTGAGAACCCCGCACATATCGCCAAACCGTGCGCCTATTTTAGGCTGAGCACGCATAGTACGCTGAAGCAGGAAGCGGGGATCTGGACAATGGCGAACATGCTGGTCTTTCGTTGAGCCTGGCATCTGGTTGGATCAAATAACCGGCTGGGGTGGGGAAGGAAATCGAAGGAACGAGATAGCAAGTAGTTAGTTTTTCGCAGTTTCAGGTTTAGCGTTAAGATATTCTGGTCGAGGACATAATCTACAGGGTTTGAAGCGAGGGGGTGACTGAGGCCGATGAATGTATCGGTAGAAGGGGAACGCGAAGTTATTTACGACAATGGATTAATCAGCGATTTGATTTCAGTGATCCGTAAGTTCAAGCAAGATACCCCACTCGTTGATTCCCGTGCTGGCAGTGTAAATCTCGCGGACCCCAACACCTTCGGCTCGGCTCCAACACCAATAAGTATTTCTGCTCCGCCTTTCATCTCCGCGACACTCGAAGGAATCTTACTCAATTACTGATAATGTGAGAACATGGAAGTCTTGTCACCATGTTCAACGTCAATACTATGTCGGTGGTGGACAGCCTGAATGCTTTTCATGAATATATTGACCGGGTCTTTGCGTATTTATTTGACGTGTTGAATTTAGAGTTAAGTACGTAGATATTGGAGGAGTTCGTTGCGGGGGACTTCGCCTTTGAAAGTATCCCAGATAGCACCCTTAGAAGACCAATCGACGGGAGGGATGCAGTAAATCCACTAGTACGCCTGGACTGACAAGTGGTAGCCTGTAACAAAAGAGCGTTTCTTCAATGGCATTCAGAATGACGGTCCTATAACAACTCTGGTCCTATCCAGTCCCACTTACCAGCTACTGGACTGCAATGTGCAGCTTCAGGCGAACCGTGCATTTTGACGACGATACCACGATAGAGATCTCTGTAACAAATCAGTCAAATAAGCTATCCTTAGGGCCCAATATTGGAGGCTGGTACAAGCAAGCTATTCAATAGCGTTCGCAGCGAGGCTTTGCATGGCGGAGATAGCCACCTTGTTGAGGCCAGCCATGTCCTGTCTGCGTGGGTTTCGTAGGCACCGATTCCAAAAATATAAGGAAACATGATCTGGTTAGTGATCCATATGGCCGACTACCCCTTGTGGTCTTGTCATGAGTGTGGTGATTCCAGATAAAGGCTTGCGACATAAATATATCAAAAATTGTTTCCCAAGCATAAAGACGATGAAGAAGATATTAAGCCATAGGAGTGGTGAGGATCAGGGAACTTGGTGCCTGCGATAAAGGTTGTGCCCATAATCACACCTACAAAGCTTGCAGTGACCTCGTAGTGACTCAGCTTGTTTAAGTACAGCACTGCCATGCACCAAAACATGTGTAGATGGCCAAGTGAGTTAATGACGTTAATGACGTTGTAGCTGACGTCATTTGTTGATTCGCAGTCCTCATGTTGTCCCTTCCCTCCTCGGTGTAACTCTTCTCCCCCAGTGCCAGAAGCATATCTTAGAAGTTCAAGTATTGATGTTCGCGGTCCAATAAATTAATTACACGACGGGATGCACGAATTGAACATTAATGATCAACTATAGTCCGCACATTTAGTCTCCAGCACCAGGCCCACCACCATGAACACCCAATAATGCAGCCAAAAATCCCAATGCAGAAAGAAATAATCGAATAACAGAATGCAAGATGAAGCACTACGACTGTCCATAAGTAGATGAGGTTCTGACTTGTACAAGAAAATGCTGAATAAAGGAAAGTGCATGGTTCCATCTGTCCCAGCAGAGAGGTGCATATGAAGATGGATGACGTCCCCAGGTCCATTTATCCCTCGCACGACCAATGGGTTGTGAGTACCCAAGAAGCGCGATCGCGGTCGTGATACAGTGAGAAGGCGAGGGTGGATGACGTGTCGCGAGCGGTGGGCCGGTGATATGTAGGAAGATTGATCATGGGGGTTGTCCCGGCGTGATGGTTTGAGACTGGTGATGTCTTCTAAGTGGTGGGAACAGCAGCCACGGCATGGTAGAAGGATATCCAGCGAGTGCCAATAAATAGGTATGCGACAAGTGCGTATGCGAGGTCGATGTCAGGACAGGCCAGTTAGCGATGTGGAGGGCCGGAAGTGACAGATATGGTATGATAATGTGCGATGTTGCCGCACCAGGCTCGTGACAGCTCATCTGCGTGCGACGTAGCGCCAGTACCGGGCATTGGGAGGCTGTGAGCTGGGCGTCAGTATTCAACATCAAGAGAAAGAGAAGGTGTCGCTAACCTCAGTTCCAGGAGTCGAGTCATCTATAAAATAAGCTCGTCAAAAAAAGATATATAATCTACTCATGAGACGAACTTACGATCTCTAATGCACTCCCAGATATCAACGCCGCGTCCCCTGGGGTCCCAAACTCCGCATTGACTATACATCGCCCAGTGGACGTTGAGTTCCCAGATTCTCGTAGCATTGGCAATGACAGGCATGGTATAGTTCGGGGGATGTTGGGTGGTTTCTGACGACAGTTTGAATGAAGAGGGAAGAACCAAAGACGTTCTGTTGACGATAGAGGACTTGAAGGGCAGAAGGGACCAAGGAAGGCCTTTTATATGTGAAGCCATTAGATCGTGCTGTAACAAACCGAGATGGATGCGACCACAACTTGATTCTGGCAGACTTTCTTTCAAATCTCGATCTCCACCCAAATCGGGAATCCTGAATCGTCCTTGATTTGTATCCATTTTTGGTCAGCCACGTCCAATTCCGCCTAATTTGGTGTTGTTTTGCTGAATCCCGTCTCCTCTGGGATCGTTCTGGGATTCTTCCCAGGATTTGAATAGGGTGCTGGCGATCCTCGAGAGACTTGGCTTCAGAAGCAAACTAGAGTGACATCAGCGTTGAAGAAGTATGTAGTCATATCTTACAGTTAGACTCCAGTGACATCTCGTCTGTCTCCCCAGTCCTGGTTTCAAGAACTCTCTGCTCTGTGCAATTGCAGGAGTTCTAAATTTAGGTTTTCTTGTTTACAACATGAACGACGACCAAACCTTGGTCCCAAGTTCAGGGTGTGCGTTTATCTCAAGGCCCACAAGAACAGGAAACCTGCCACGAAGGGTCAGCATACTCAGTGAATGCCCCCGAGAGTACATTATACCGCCTTCAGCGATGCTATTGAGATATCCCACCCTGCTGGTTCCAGCACAAGGTTAATGCACAGCAGATGATTCCGCGCCTGCGCGGGAAGATCGATGGGTCGCTTGGCATTGCGTACTAGTCTCTCCGATTTCGACCCAAACGCCATGCGTTATGGTTTGTGGATCGTGGCGCCTAAGGAACGAGGTTTTTTAACAGTCGTAATGATACCCTTGGGCGTTCTGCTAGACCCTGGTGTCACTGCATCTGACAAAGATTAAATGACTTCAGAATCAAGCGTTAGGGATGAAAATTTTCAATTTTGGGGTGGCAGGATTTGGATGTGTCTTCAGCGTGATGGGCCTGTGTCTAGGTGACGATAACTAGGTTTCCCTATCAGCTCTGCCTCTCTAATTATCACATGATATTCGTTCCAGCAGCGCCTTAATGCCTAAGTCCTGTAGTGAGCCCTCCTCATTGTAATGATAATGCGAACATACTATATACTAATGGACCCACTAGGCAAGAACCGAGTCGTGGCACTTGTGGACAAGGCGAGTGTGAGAATACGCACGATCAAGGACTTGCCCTGCAACACCGGAAATCACTCAACCCTTCTTGCCTTCTTCCCAGACCTGTGTTAGGTGGTTATACAGGGTTGTCACAACAATAAGGGATTTACCGACCGTTCTAAACCCTCTACGCTGGCACACATTGTGACATATTACCTGGTCATCGCGGACGTGTATAAGGAAATGATTACCCCAGAAACATTCGGATCATTTTGAACATTGGAATATGGAGGCTCGGAGAATACGAGGATTCTTTCTCTTTTCCTTGTGAATTCCGATTTGAACTCTGTAAATTGACCCTTGCAGTTGATCTTCGTTCACGGATGACGATGGGACATCACGCGAATGCTTATCAGGCATTGAACTACACCTTATGGTAATATGGTCCACGGGACCTTAGGCCTTAGTGTCCACCTATGTGGAAAGACCCCCAAACACAAACTTCCGGCCGAATAGCAACGACTTCAGCTTCTGGTGCGCTCTGTCGTCCGCTTCCCCTACATTCAATCCCCCACTTGATCCTGTGCCGGGTGCAAGTGGAATACCCATGGCCAAGGAGCGATGTGGGAAGAGGCAAGTGCCGTCACACAACTTCACTGGCCTCGTTGTACTTCTATAAACAACTTATACTCACACGAGTCAACGTGAAGTTCATATAGCCAAGTCCGAATCGCAGAAATGAGTCTAATGTATTGACTTCGCATCGGGAGCTTCGACTGAGACCGTCAACCCAACCGCACCACCCTTAAAAGCTGAAAAACACTGAAACGTGGGCTCGAAGGCTGACTTGGAAGCCTGTTTTCCAGCTCTTGAATAAGTGACAGGTACCTACTTATTATTCCGCAGGCGAGGAGTTCCGATGAAAACGCTGTTTAGTTGTATGACTGCGAAGCTCCTTGCACGTTGCAATGGCATGAGGAGTCGGATTTAGGAATGGTATCAATACAGATGCCTGACGCAGGAATGTATACAATGGGGCACATTAACACCCCCGATATGCCCAGTCGACCTCCACGAAAAGAAGCTAAAAAGAAAGCCTAGAGGCGCAGGACATCGACGTTAAATTACACAACAAGAAGCTTATATGTACCTCTCTCGGAGTCGTGCTTGTGATATTTGGGACTCTTGCATCCGCTTCAACTCGAAAAAAGGACGGGAACTTCCCTTGCTAGAGTGGTACAGACATGCAGGAATGGTCTGGACGACGTTCGTAACGCAGTATCTTAGTTCTCGTGGCTTTCATATCCAGTGAATAAGCTTTCGCCCAATTGTGTCCTATCAGGTCACATTACCCAATGACTCATTCAAAACTCACAAGGAAATCGTACTGTATTCCTGTGTCGGATACTCAGCGCAGCTGATACTATTAGAACAGCGCTCCACCGCAGAGGAGTAGAGAGGATCCCGGAGCACTGAACTAGAGGTCCAACAGCCTGTTTTGATAAGCCTAATCCACGGCTTATCGTGGCGGCCGGGCGGGATATTAAACCCACACGGTCAGTGGCTCCTACCTTTAGGTGAACAATTCTTAGAGTTCCCAGCAAGAAGAGAACATCGATTTGCCTAAACTGTTTTACACAAGCTCTTATTCCTGGTCCCGGAATCTGGACAGCGGGAATCCACACCACACAACGCGAGAGTCCAAAGCGGAGAAGCTTTCTCATTCAGTCTTGGGTGGGTATTGTCACGAGAGTGCTGCGACCCGGCCACTTTTTATGTTTCAATATCGTAATTCAAGTTTTTATGGTTGTTTTCGGCTTCTACACAACAACTAGTGATAACACTGTTTTACTTCATTTTGAGAAACCGGCAATCGCCGGAAATTGATATGGGCGATATGCTTACTCCATCCCTCGGTCACCTCCTGATGACCGAGAAATGCCGGACGCAACATGCACGCCTCGAGGAAGCCTTACGCTACAGCGAAAAATAAGCTGTTATGAGTATTTTTAGGATTGGAATTAAACACAGCTGCATACATCAATATAATAGATCAAGTTCCACAGGGAAGGCTGGCTTGCGGCTCTGCGCATGAAATCCCCATCAACAGAGAGTATCCTAACCCCTAGGATTTAGGCCTTGTGCCCCAATGTTTGTGCGTTTTGGCGCTTCAAGGAGCAAATATGGCGATTCGATGAGAGCCGACATGAGTACCATCAGGTACCATCCGTAGTGGAAGCTCTCGGAATAACGGATTTAGGCATCCACACTTTGGAATAAAGCATTTGCACACCCGCCTCCTCCTAACCTCTCTTCAAATGAAGACAGCGCCTCTTCGTCTTTCGTCCCTAATAGAATCCTCGATGAGGCGTTTGTTCACTTTCCCCAAAAGAGAGTCAAGGGTCTCTTATGTAAGTGTCGGCCGCAAATGCTAGGAGGGTTAAGATCCAAAACATAGTCTCCGAGAAAGTATAATCTACTTCTGAGGGCGGACTATCATGGGTGGACTCGGGTTGTGGCGCCACCTCTTGGACTCTGTGGGGCCGTCTCACTCTCAGGAATTCTTGTTTTTGTCCTTCATCTCCGTCGAGGGCTGAATACACGGTACTATGTCATCTTTTCCAAAATACCACCCGTGAAAATCGCGTTGGTAAAGCCTGACAGGCGTTCTCTTGTGAGCTAGACTTCTGATTAATGCCGAGCCGAGTTTCGCGTTCATACCACCTCGGCTATTCTACAAAGAGCCTGCGACGTCATCGATTCCAAAATATAGGGCGGCGATATATACCTACTTTTACAGTCCACGGATTGATCTGATGGTGATAATACCAAATAGAAGGAACCCGAGAGTAAATCACGAACTTGATCCACGGATATCTATACCATCACCCATGTGCCTAGACTTTGGACGTTGAAAAGACAGGAGCCCGGTAGTCAGAAGGAGATTAAAACCGACAAGTCCATGAGTGTGGTGTTATATCATAGGGTACTAGATAGATCAGATTTGAGAGCTACCATCATGATGCGCTATAAACATGTTGTTTATGATGCAACATCGAGTACTGTGTCACATAAGGCAGCTAGTGACACTGGGGAAAGCGAAAGGGGAAGATACACCTGGTGTTTCTGCGCTGCAGTCTTTATATTCTATGAAGGGCCAGAGTATAGGGGACAAAGATGCCGGCTGTGTATAGGTTGCAGGAAGGATGATCGGACGTAACGTGTCATTCGGTACTATCTATGAAATATAGGCGCATCGCTTGCGTTAGTGGACCCTGTGGTGAGTGTTGTGGTCATAGAACGACGTCGACGAGCGTGTCCCTGAAAGCCAACGACGTCAGTATTGATGGAGATCAGCGTGAGTATCTCAGGTTGTCCTCGGTGAAGACTCTGCCAAACTCGCTGATGGGGACAAAAATCCGTCCTTTCTGGATCTACAGGCTGGTATAGAACCCCAGGTCCGGAGTATTATGGTTTTCCACGCGACTACACAAGACGGCGTTCACTTAACGATCGGGAAATCTTTCTGTCATCCTAAACCCTGTTACCTACTATCATTATGGACACTGGTGAATTTTCATTTCATTTGCCCCCATTTCCAATGGTTGAGTCTGAACCTTTCCCTGCTTTCTGGTTCACACCCACCTGTGGTAACCAGCATAAGTGAGAGTGAGATGGATCTACAGCTGACAGCGGAATTTTGCCTTGACCGTTGAACACCGAATCCTGATGGGGTAATACAGGCAACTCTGGGGAGGTTTGATAACTTGGATCTGTCAAAGGAGAAGAGGTAAACACAGCCTCTAGTCTTGATTTCTCGGACTAGTGGGGCTTCAAGGGAAGGTCGCGCCCAAAGTATCTGTGCCCACACTGGTCGGAAATAGTGCACCATTAAAATAGAGGTGGTGTCACCTCGGAAGTTTCATGGAAGTCTCAAGGCGTGTCGTTAGAACGAACGCGGTGGGAACATCTACTACGGCGGAAGATTATCGTTGGTCAAAGTTTCAACGGAATGTCCCGAAACTGGCGGTATTTTTGCTCACGCAGTCCTTTTCTCATTGGTTGAAATTCAAGTAATGCTGAGCCAAAGTCCAAGACAACGTCAGGGCATGTGGGCCCTTGAACCCTTGGTCGGTCCGAACCCCCTACCTGTGAGGACTAAGGACTTCTGCACTCACAATGAGGACAAATGAGAGGCGAGCTACTACTAAGCAACGGTTGCGGTTGTCTCGTTGCTAGAAGATCAACGGAACGGACGCTGACCGGAATTAGTGCATATGATTGTTGTACTTCCGCGGCGAAGCCCTTGTTTATGAAATTTTTGACACAAGATGCATGCATCCACTGACACCATTGAGTCAGGGACAGAATCCATATCCATGCCTGCCTGCGGAATCCCGGCAAGAAGCTTGAACTCAGGGAAATCCGAAAAAAATCCCGGAGGTATGCACCCTGTCTTTGTTCCATACTGCGCGAGCCTTGTAGATTTTCAACTCTTACTACCGGCTGGGCGCTGATCAGGGTATCCTTCGTTTGGCACAAGGATAGCTGGTGAGTCGGGCTTGGGTGTTGACCGAAGAGTGACCGAAGAGTCAATATGTAAAAATGAGGTAAAACCGCCCATAAACATCAGCACAAACTCTCGAACGAAGCCAAGCGTCGGGCATCCAATGTCCATACTTATGATTGCGCTCGAAGATCCTCAATGGATGTACGATTCTGTCGCTTCGTTGCGGGAGAAGCTTCAAGTATCTTTTCAGGAATTCTTCAATGGAACTATGCTGTTGAGATGAAGCATTGTCGAGGCAACAAATTTCAAAACACAACTAATACCACACACCTGATTTCAAATGCGGTATCAGGCGTTGTTGTAGCCTCAGGAGTTGGCATAGAGATGGGTTTGCGTCGCGCCAGGTGCAACTGACAACTTAACTTGGCTGGTCAAGTCGAAGCCCCTGGATATGGGCACATGGGCACGCAAGAAAGAAGATAGATGTGGACCCTCAAACACTGCGAAGTTGCGGCCGGACCAGTCAATAGAGGGTAAAGGTAGAATTTGGGGTTCGGGGACGACGAGACCACCGACGGGAAGGGTAAGTCCTGTCGCAACAAGAGAAGTATCGAGTCGGTGTCGGCGCTTCAGTGACAGCTCAATGCCGGGGAGTTTCTCAAGGAGAACCTTCTACCTTCCCATAAATAAGTACCCGAAACTGCGAATCGTTCCTTAATATTTGGTTTCGAAGCCTTGATCGGAACAACAGGGTAAGAATTGAGGGGTAGGGAGAGGTCAAGGTAGTAGCTTGTATAGGTACAATGGCCATGAAGGGAGCGGCTTGTTGTGCGCGTGGACGGTTCAGGGTTCGTTGCCTGATAATGAAGCAAAGAAGTCAGTCGTGGAGCTGAGCGCTGAAGCTTGATATCCGCGCCTAAAAAGAACAAGGATATTTATGGCACTGTCCGGCGGATTCACGCTTTACATCAAACTTATAAAATCGTTGGGGTGGGCAAAGAACGGTTCTGTAACTACGGGATGTTCGCAATGAACAATAAAGGAACTTCGACAAAGGCTCTAGAGCGCAGATGAACAGAGCGGAGTACAAGAACTTACCATGGGTGGTGCACTGTCCCCAAAAATTCCGCTCACCAAGGAGGCTTCTGGGGTTCGGGGACGTGCACAGGGTACCGACGTGATACGACCGTGATACAACATGGCCAAGTCCGAATAATGATAGAAGAGGATCAAGGATCTGATGAGTCCAATCAAGGAACGGGATATCGGTGCAGAACTCGTACCAGAGTATGAAAAGCTGAATCCTAGGATTTGATTGGCATTGATCTCATGTAAGTTGAGAATTACGGTGGTTTCATCCAAAAGTGTGTACTCGGTGGTAAGGTCCTCCCATTGGTGCGGGGTGTGTGTAAGAGGTTCATTGTGGGATCATAAACTAGTGGAGAGTGTCTTGAGCTTTTGGTACTGTAAAAAGTGTAAAGGAATCATCGCGGGAGGTCGTCTAGAATTGAATTGGACGGACGGGCGCGTGCGAGGACGAGGAACTGACCTAGGGATGGAGTTCTGTTCCTTTGATCCGCCAAGAGATTGGTGTCAGCAACCTTCAGGAAGGATTATATCACTCCTGTGCTTGCCATCCGCTTGTCCCAGGAAGAAAACTTGCCGATTTGAGGACTACCAGTTCCGTGTGTGCGGCTCGGTGTGCATCGAGGGTTGTCTCGAATCGTTGAATTGCCGGCGGGAGATGTGTCTTCTACACTCCTCTACACCATCGCGGAGTTTGTCATGCGATGCACGCGTGCCCGCGAAAAATTACATCCCCATAGCGAAGATTTCATCAGGCGTCTATAGCCCAGATCCTTAAAAAAATGAACAAAGGAAGTGGATAAAACGTGCATACGTAGATCATAAACAAGTCCGATAGATATAGGACAGACGTAAAGGGCGAATTGTAAGAGACGGTACGCCAAGTCCATTGAGTGGTTGAGGCTGAAAACTTGCTTTCAATCCATGAGGACTCTAATTTAGCGATCGGAGCCTTTGAACCGTCGTGAATAGGCTTCTTGTTACGGAGGTGGAGTGGCATCGTTGACCTACTTTCAGTCAGGAAGTGAGAGAACGTTGAAGTAAGTATGACAGAGATTGGAATCCCAAGGTCCGGAATCTTCCGTTTGAATTTTGGGTCGTTGGAATTGAAGAATTGAAGGTCAGAGTTCTTCAAAGTATTGCGGCTCCTGCCTGTTACTGTGTACGCGACTCCTGAGTCCTGACGTGGCGAGATCCCTTGTGTCTTTTGCGGCTCGAGCCGAAGGCTTCGGAGAGCATATATCTCCTGTGGCTGTCGTATTTGTACTCGTTGAATTTTGGCCCGGAGAATGGTGAACATAGATAGAGACGTGGAAGGAACACTATACAAGGTGGAGAGTTGCCAGCAGAGAGCCCCGTACCAAGCCGCATATGAAGGGTGCAACGCGTGAACCGGTATCGTCCTGATCTGGGGCATAGTACCTCCTAGCGCCTGGAACCTAAGTTTAATCAATTTCATCATGGGAGTGTTCAGTGGCAGTCATCTGCGTCGCCTTTCGCCCGGCCGAGTAGCTTTAGTGTTGTAGGCACATTGCTCATTTGTACGTTGAGGCTCCTCGGTGCTTATGGTGGTCATGATCAGGTCCGTGATCGTGATTCATAGTCATGTGACACCAGCGCTTTCGTGCACTCCTCTTCTTTGGTAACTCGTGTTCGTGCGCTCGTTAAGTCAAGTTATGGTCCCTGATCTCAAGAATTTGTCTACATCCAAACGGATAGTACGTGTTCCGTATCCGCACAAAACAACATATTTACGCTGTGCCGTTTTCGCAAAGTAGACACTCGGTTTCACCGGCGCGCTAACCGTAGCTGGCGTTTTATTCTATCTGGCCAAACGCAACGTCGCGTCCAAGAGAAAGGCAGATTTGGATGATTACCGTTCCGGTGAGGGGATGCATGGTCTTCATATCCCTACCAGGCTCAACTTGTTCAGCAGGTTCTTTCCAGAAAAATAAGTTGGGGTCTACCCTAACGGAGGATACGAAATCTGAATCGTAGGGACCCCCTTCGTTTTCTCGTCGCTGGCGGCTCCAAGCACTTTGATGGAATATCCCCTTGGTTCGGAGAATGTCCGTGCTCGAACGGTCGGCAGACTTCGTGGAGTCCGCTGGGATAGCGGTCAGTACAAGTTAGTATTCTACAAACACCTTGGAATATTGTAAATTAAGTGGAATATGGTGTGTCTTGGTGTTTCAGAAATGACTTCGATCCATTGTTGACTTTGGAATCTAGGGGGGCGGCGATCGCTTCTCTCTACCAGTAATCTAAGACAAGCGGCCTGACTTTTATAGAGTGATCCTTTCGAGGTGGACTAGCAGCAGCCCTTTTCAACTCTACCGCCTTGAACGAATACCCCAGACCTTCCCTCTGCTTGATCTCATCACTATCTGCCATCTATAACACTCTCGATTTGATTAGACCATGTGGTCGTCTCGTTTTACGCCGAAGGGTGTAATGTCGCCCCCACCTCCCAATATTGGAAAGGTACATGCGGCCATTTTTCCCCCTATTTCTGGTGGCTCACCTGGCTTATGTAGACTTTCTTCCTCGGAGGCGTACTTGTCTTAGGGGGGTTGACTACTCTATACGTCAGTATGCTGCGTTCGAAGCGTAAGCAAGTGCACGCAAGGACTAATCCTTCATGTATGTTGCGCCAACATCTTGCCTGGTCCCGCGGTTTCGCTCATCACTCCTTTAGACGAACAAGTCCTCACTCACGCTGGCCTCAAGCCCATTGCTCTATGCGACGTCAACCGATTGCCCAGCATGGCGTTTGAGGCCCGGTCACCCATCCCTGCCCCAGTCAAAGAACACAACGCTAGACATATCACGATTGAGGACTACAAGGCGTCACATGATGATGATGGTGGCTATGGACGATTCCAAGTTCCACCGCCACAGCGTGCGAGAGGGGATGGTAGTGGGAGGGTATATACCAAGTCCCCCGACTATGTAAGGAACTACGAGAAGACGAAGGCTAGGAAGGTGGAGATATGATTGTGTATTTTTCTTATTCCGTATTTGAGCTAGTGACTACCCATGGAATATCTATCAGTTACTGCCAGTATGAGAATAAGACCTTAAGGAGTGTGAGGTGCTTGTGGCGCCAAGGCCCCAGAATATTCCCCTGGAATTTTGGGAGAACTGCTTAACTTTGGCTCGGGTTACGACTTATGATTTCTATTCGGATTAGACGCCCGTCGGAGCACACGTGATGTCATAACTTCCACTCCATCCGACTTTGAAAAGACCTCCGAGTTGAGATTCCTCTGCCACTCAAAATGCTTCATCTAACTCTTCGCAACCTCGCCCGCCGCTCTGTTTCTTTGGCGCCTGCTACACGGTGTCTCTCCACGACAGTCCGCAGGTCAAAAGATCCTTGGCCGTTGCCCCATACGCCCGAACATCTTGCATCCACCGCAACACCCTCAGACATCCCCCCTCCTACCCCTTTGCCCAGACCAGGGGAGCCTGTAGAACAGTTGCGAGCGCGGCTGATATACCAGTCAAGGAAACGTGGAACCCTCGAGTCGGATTTGCTTCTGAGTACATTCGCGCGGGACCAACTAGCGCTGATGAATGAGGCTGAACTGAAGGAATACGACAAGGTACGTGTCGCTTATTCGTGATTCTGAAGACGCGAAAGTATTGACTTGCGGCTGTATGGAAATCATTCAACTAGCTGCTAGATGAACCAGACTGGGATATCTATTATTGGTGTACGGGTGAGAGGACGCCACCACCACGATGGGCAGATTCGGAGTTGCTGGAAAAGCTGCGGGTGCATGCGAAGAATGAGGGAAGGGTTATCAGGATGATGCCCGAGCTTGTGTAAAAGTATCATACGGCAGTGGTTGTTGACGAAACCATATATTATTACCGCTGTCCCTGTGCGTGAGCACTACACACCTGATGAGCTTAGACCCCTCCCTGTGCTTTGTGGACGTATTCTGTGGAAGAACACATAGGATACGTACCGAGGAGGGGAGTCTGTGTACATAAGGGAGCGTGTGAATATTTTGGAAGGCTTTGCAAGTCTTTTTGTGGGATTCATTCCTTGCTCTCAACCAACATAATCCCGCTACAGCAACAACACTCATCGTAACACCATTGTCCTGTCCCTCACGTCCTGCATCAGCACCACATACACAGCGCTCGTATAGCCAGGCATCGACTTTTCTCCCACCTTTCCCAAAGACACGTTTTCGCCCGTCCTCTCCAACAAACCAGCCATGTCCCAACCAGCACCCTCCTCCTCATCAACGTGAGCGTTTTTCTACCTTTCTTTTTCATTTCCGATCCCTTTGACTGAACCCGCCATCCCCCAGACCTTCTTCCAACACCCCACACGACTCCTCTTGGAAAGCCAGTCTACGTCCACCACCCAAGGACTTCCGCCCTCAAACCGAAGATGTAACAGCAACCAAAGGCCTCGAATTCGAGGACATGAACATCCGACGCGAGCTTCTGATGGGGATCTTTGAAGCAGGTTTCGAAAAACCCTCCCCCATCCAGGAAGAAGCCATCCCCATCGCCCTGACCAAGCGCGATGTCCTCGCCCGTGCCAAAAATGGCACTGGCAAAACCGCCGCTTTCGTTATTCCCTCTCTCCAGCAAATTGACATTAACAAACCCAAGATCCAGGCGCTCCTCCTTGTCCCCACGCGTGAACTTGCATTGCAGACCTCGCAGGTCTGCAAGAACCTTGGAAAGCATATGGGTCTACAGGTCATGGTTACCACTGGTGGGACAACTCTCAAAGATGATATTTTGCGTCTCTCCGAGACGGTGCATGTCCTTGTCGGAACCCCCGGTCGTATTTTGGACCTTGCCGGCAAAAATGTCGCCGATCTTAGTGAATGCCCAGTTTTCGTTATGGATGAAGCGGATAAGCTGCTTTCGCCCGAATTTGCCCCCGTGATGGAGCAGCTTTTGTCTTTCTTGCCAACAGATCGTCAGGTCATGTTGTTCAGTGCGACTTTCCCAATGATTGTCAAAGATTTCAAGGTGAGTAGCTACTGTGGTATCTACTGCACGCTGGATGCTGATACCGATGCAGGACAAACACATGCACTCGCCGTATGAGATCAACCTCATGGATGAACTCACCCTCCGTGGTGTCACACAATATTATGCCTATGTCGAAGAACGACAGAAGGTTCATTGCCTCAATACTCTTTTCTCCAAGGTGTGTTTGCCGTGTGGATTATGGTTTTTCTTATTGATACTGATGCGTTATGTTCCTAGTTGCAAATTAATCAATCCATCATCTTCTGCAATTCTACCAACCGAGTCGAGCTCTTGGCCAAGAAGGTCACCGAGCTGGGTTACTCCTGCTTCTACTCCCATGCCAAAATGCTTCAATCTCACCGCAATCGCGTCTTCCACGATTTCCGTAACGGCGTCTGCCGCAACCTCGTCTGCTCTGACCTCCTCACACGTGGTATCGATATCCAAGCTGTCAACGTGGTCATCAACTTTGATTTCCCGAAGAACAGCGAAACCTATCTGCATCGTATTGGTCGCTCTGGTCGATTCGGGCACCTTGGTCTAGCGATCAACTTGGTGACATACGAGGATAGATTCAACCTTTACAAGATCGAGCAGGAACTCGGAACAGAGATTCAACCTATCCCCCAGAATATTGATCGTGGGCTGTACGTGGCGCCTAATGCTAGCGAAGACGAACATCAGAAGCCACAGCCCCAACAACAGCAGCAACAGCAACAGCAACAGCAACAACAGAGGCAACTTATTTCATCCCCCGCTCCTATCCCCGTCCAGCCCCAGGTCCCCAGGACCGGTCTTCCCGTCCCCCCTCAAATCCCGCAGCAACCCCAATATCAACCGCAGTCTATCCCTCAACAACCAATCTATAATGGTCAGCCTCCTGTGAGGCCAAATGGCGGTTTGCCCCCACAGCCCCAGCAAATGCGCGGCCAGCCAGCATATCGCGGTGGTGTGCCCGGCGGTGTTCCTGTTGGCCGATGAGAGATGAAGAGGGGACGCACACCGTTCGCCAGGTTCCTGAGGCGATTTACTACGACCCACACTAGACTACCCGACATATATTCGACGCTCTTTTTTCCCCCGGCTGCATCGCTCATACCATCCATTATTCCCCTCGACGACTCCGCCGTTATTCTGCTTTAGCTCGCGCAAGTGAACGATCACGATACCGATACCTTACTCTGTCTCTACCCCCCTGCCTATTCTTTCTTTTTCTCTGCAAACCAAAGATGTGATGAATTGTATCAATTTGTCTGCGTATTCGTTCGCTCGCTCGCCCGTAGCCGTCTGTATATCTGCCCCGTCTGTCTGTTAGTTTATCCGATGCATAGCGTATTTTTCCGTATTGTCTTTCTTTTGCGATGCTAGTTCTGGGGTATGTCATGTAGTTTAGGGTCGTCCGTAGAGGTGTGTTGTACGTGTTGTGGAGTGAGCTGTACTGGTTGAGGTCAAATAGACTGTGCAGCGTTCTCCACCAGATCAAACTTGGTTGTCTTCTTAACATTCTCCATCAAGCGGCGCTTAGTGAGCGGCTGACTCGTCGATATTTACGGAAAACATTTGATTGCCAGGTTGTTCGATGCCACCAGGCGCGAATTATGACCGACTGCCTATGTATGCGACCTCTCCCGCCCCTCCCCGTCTTCGCGCCTCTAGAGCTTCTCTGCTAACAAACGAACCTCCCTCCCTCATCTCTCGTTTCAACCCTCTGCACAGATCTCGCTCCGAGTCGCCCAAACGACCCTTGACCACCTCGACCTCCCATTCACGACGCCAACGAATATGCGGCTTTTTTCCCCTCAGCTTTCCGCGCTGGCATACAACCGCACGCTTAACGCGTGTCACCACTTTCCTCATATTCCTCATCAAATACATTCTCCCTCTGGCCATTTTCATCCTTGTGTGCCTGCTGTGCATCTACGAACCACACATCGAACTCTCATTTTACTCGAGGAAATGGATCAAACAGGAGATTCATCAACTCGAGCCGCTGGGCGGGTGCTTTGACCCCCAGCGCGTGAGTTCTCGGTACAACGTATCGGAATATGTGTACGGGCCGAAACGTACGAATGTGCAGGCTGGGGTTCCACTGAAATTCGGGATGGATTGTTATAATTTTGCTGGGACGATTCAGAGTGCGCGGGTGGGTGCGTTGCCGAGTTTGAGTTTGGGTTCGGGGGTGGAGAGGACGGCGTTTCATACGTACTGGCGCGTGGATCTTGCGTCGTTTGGGCCGAGACAGGAGTGGATGCTCAAGAGCTATTTTGCGACGCAGGATTTGGATGCGACGCAGCTTGTGGTTTGGTCTAATGGGGATTTGACGGGGAATGCGATTTTGAGGGCGTATTTGAGGAGGTATCCGGAGGCGTTTGCGTTGAGGGTTGTGGATGTGGAGATGTTGGCGGAGGGGACGGCGTTGGAGGGGAGTCCGTTGTTGGATGTGAAGGATAGGAAGGCGTGGTTGGATGGGGATTTGGTTAGGCTGTTGTTGTTGTGGAATTATGGTGGTGTGTGGGTGGATATGGATTCGCTTTTGACGAGGGATTTGGAGCCGTTGCTCGAGCATGAGTTTGTGACGCAGTGGGATTGTTATGGTGCGCGTGTTCTTTGCTTTTTCTACGCGCTTATGCTCATTGTATTTTTTTTTGGGACAGATAAACCGTACTCTCCGTTTAATGGTGCACTACTTCGTTTCCGTCAATATTCCCCCTACCTTTGCGAGGCCTTTCATATAATGAGTACATCCAACCCTCCACGACCAGGATCAACCGACTGGGGCTCCCTGCTCTACCTAAAACTCTGGCGACGGCTTGTAGCCAATGACATACCCCCATTCAAAATACTTCCATTCTGCTTTAACGATGGCCGCTCGTGCCGACTAGACAACAGACTTCCTGATCCATTCAAAAAAGATCGCACGGACGGTCTCTGGACCGAGGGTATGGGCGCTGAGGAAGGTGGTGATCTGGACAGCGTGCTGCAAAAGATTTTTGCGGTGCATCTGCATAATCAGTGGGAGAAGGAGTTTCCGAGGGGAGGGTGGGTGGATAGATTGTTGTTGAGGAGGTATGATATGATTTTGAGAGGGGGGACGACTTTGAGGAAGCTGTATGGGAGGGATGCTGGTATAGATGCGCCATGAAAAGGCTTGTCGCTTTTCTTGGCTTGTTCTTTTTTTTTTTTTGCTGTGTATCATGACATGACGTTGATGTGACTTTTTAAATTATTAGTCCCCTAATCTTGAGTAATTCCTCTTTATGTATTTCGATTGAATACTATACGGCGATTCAATCCTCATAGAGGTGTTAAACACTACAATGATTCTCTTTGCTCGTGCGACAGTCAAAACCTCGTGCTACTAATCTCTTGCTCCATCCATGTTCGTACCGCTATTTCTTTCCCCCCCCACGCCCATCGACAAATTACACCACAGGGTCAACGAATTTCATTGTGACATTCGCGGTATAGATGATTCTGTCCCGTACCCTCGAGTAAACGCGTCGTATTTTTGGAAGAATTCAATGGAGTACGACTACCCACCAAGGTCGGTGGATATTCTACTCTGCATTTCTGCCCCAGCGGGCGGATCCTGCAACGACCGAGTTTCAAGGTGCAAATGGCACCCATCCGACTCGCAACACCGGCTTTTGCAACCCCACTTCGGAGCTCGGAGGACAGAATTCTGCGGGTGTAGACCACGCAACTTGACACAACAGGCGAGTGCATTCAAAGACAAGTTTAGCACAGTTTCAATGATTGCGCTATTGTGCATATCACGCACTGCCTCTGCAAGATCCCGAGGTACATTTCCGCATAAATCCCCTCCATCTATATACTCCATCAACATTGTGTAACGAGACCAGGAGGTATAAGCGAAGAGTTTCTCCCGCATAATAGGTTTATTCAAGCATCGGTATGTGACCAGTGGTTGCGAAAGGCATATCTCGGTAGTTGACTGTGAGGGGAAAGCATGTAATGGCGCAAACCCAGACAACGGTTATGCAGATCTAGACTCACAAGCCAGTCCTCGCTGGGCCGTGTCTTAACAGGTCTGCTGGGAGCACCTGAGTGCTTCTGTCACGCGTGCCAGTTGGGGTGCAAAAGCCACTTCCACAAATACAAAGTAAAGACCGACGAACTTCACTCCATTATTATCTATGTGCATGGCCCGTGATGATATCATGACTATTGTGGTGCCAGTGTACTGTAGCTGCCAAGTATTTCTTCGCCGGAAACAAACATGGATGCGAGGGACCAGAAAATGTTTCTCCCTGGGCAACATCACGAATGTTAGGTGACCGCCTCAGATTTTACGAAGTGGTTGAACTGAAGGATTCTTTTCATTGATGATCCTTCTTTCTGTATACTCCGGGTGTCATAACTTGGCCTCAAGCCCAGAGGCCTAGCTAGTGATCCCATCCCATTCCACGTCGTCGTTTTCATTCTCTTCCCTGTCCTCAGTGTCCTCCGCTCTTAGGCCGCCTTTCCCATTCTCCTGGGGCCGCATTTGGCCCTTTGTCTTCGCTTTCTTCTTCTTAAGAACCATTTCGCTCCCAGCCCCAGCCTTCTTCAATCCAAGCAATGTCTCATGCGCTGTAAAATAGTTAACATTCTCGGTTTTCATCCCATTCCCTGAAGAAAGTACGTACTCTCTCCAGCCAGCAAGTCATCCGCAATAGGTCGACTTCCAGAAGTAATATACCGCGTTGATACACCACGCGCAATGAGTGGTTGCGCGAGCACCTCCTTCAGTTGTGCTTTGAGTGCGAAAGTTTTGGCTTCCGCCGTTTTTCGTTGACGATTGGTCGGGTTTTCCCCATCAGAGTCGCTGGGGACGAGTGAAATGAGTCAGTAGGTGGTCTCACTAATAGATAAGGAGGATAGGAGATGAGAAACAGCAACGGACCTCATGTAGTCTGAATCCAAGTCGACACCAAGCGCCTCAGCAGTCTCTTTCATCCAATTCTTCTCGTAATTTGCCTTTTTCACCCTATGCTGACCCTGTTCAATCTGTCTTGCAAGTTGCACTCGGGCTTTCAGTTTATCGAGCATACTGAGTTCAGTCGAGAGCTCAGGAATCTCGGTCTCATCTGCGTTGTCACCATTGTCAATTTCACCATACACCTAATGCGGACGAGCATACGAACCTCGGGATAGACTACTCATAAGAGCTTTGACGATTCTCCGCTCGTCAGGTCCGATTATGAGCATACTGAAACCCTTGTTCATCGCACGCGCTGTACGACCGCTCCGATGGATATACGTGTCTGCCGTTCGTGGGATCTGGAAATGAATAACGTGATCCACGGCTGGGATATCGAGACCCCGAGCCGCGATATCGGTAGCCAAGAGGACAGAGTTGGGTATTGATTTGAATCTGTGAACATATGTATAGTTTATCAGACACACAAGGGACTAGGAAAAAGGGTATAACTCACCGGTCGAGGTTTTTGAGACGTTGCCGCTGTTCAAGCTGTGAATGCAGGGGGAATGCTTTGACGTTCAAGAGTTCGAGGAGTGGCATCAGGCGCCGAACTCCGTCTATCGCAGATAGGAAGACGAGAGAACGGCCTGGATGTCGTAGAAGGAAGTAGTATAGGTATACATCCTAACATATATGTTATTTAGTCACTTATCCAAAATGTGTAGGGGGCTGGTGCATAGATACCTTGTCATTTGTCAGGCACTCAATTTTGGCCTCTTGCAGCGTCGAGACGACTTTGCCTTCTGGGCTGAGGTCGATGATTTCTGGCTCAGGATCACGGAAGTCGAGACGCATGAGGAGATCATCTGAAGGGGTCATACACGTCGATATTGCCTTCGAACGCCAATTAGAATGAACGTACCTAATGTGCTGGCAGTCTTCTCGTCTTTATTTTTCCGTTTTTTATTGGGTTTTGGCCGTGATCGTTTTTTGAGGTTACGTTGCAGATCTTTACTTAGCGTGGCAGACAAAACGAAAGTTTGTAGGCCATCTGGGATAGCTGGTTTCTGCTCCTCGTTTTTATCGACATCCATGACATTATAATCAACTGGTATCTCGTCATCCCTACAAAAAAAAAGGTGAGTCTATTTTGTCCTAGAAATTCTGCGGGCGGACGCACTTGTTTTCACGCAGCGTCAGACGTAGAATATTCTCCAGTTCAGCAAAATGACCGGTTTCGATCATACGATCGGCTTCATCCAGGACTAGGAATCGTAGGTTCTTGATCTCCCTGGCTAGCTTATCATCCTAAACGAAGCCGGTCAGTTGGGTGATCTAGGGATTCAAAGATCGAACGTACGTCTTCCATGATGTCCCATAAACGGCCAGGTGTGGCCACAAGGACATCCACACCTCTATCTAAGATCCGGCGTTGCTTCTGGCTCGACATCCCACCCACAATCGCAGCAACACTGACATGAGGCGGAAGCTTTTTAGTGGGAAGGGTAGGGAAGTTCCCGTCTGTCTCTGCCTCCTTGCCCTTTCCTTTGTCATTCCCCTTGGCCTTCTCGACCTTCCCGTTCTCATTCTGCATTTCCGGCTGTCGAGAAGCTTGGTACACCCCATCGAGGCATTCGTTCAGATGGGACGATACTTGCATTGCAAGTTCGCGAGTGGGCGTGAGGATCAGTGCCTGTAGAGGTCGTTGTTTGTTCGGGCGGGGTGGTCGTTGGGAGAGAAGATAGTGGAGGATAGGAAGACCATATGCCAGTGTCTTGCCAGAACCCTGCGCGAGTTTGAGTTATATAGTCAACATGGATGAGGCCGCGCGGGACAAACAGTTTGAGCAACGCCAATGACATCTCGGTTTTTGGAGGCTGCCGGAAGAACAGCCGCTTGGATAGGGGTGGGGATCCTGAAAGCTTTTTTATGAAGTACATGCATGAGTTGGGGATGCAGAGAGTATGGGGCCCATTCTGGTAAAAGTGTCGCTGGAAGATGTATGAATAAGAGAAAGGTTCAGTCAACGATCGTACGCACATTCGAACGCTAGCTGTTCTGGGGGGGATGCTTCTTGTATATCATCGACTGCATCGCCTTCGCCTTGTCTCTCCCCTGAAGGAGCTCTCGAGGAACTCTCAGGTTTGTCCAATTCAACGACCTGAAAGGTATCAATAAATCTATTGCCGTATATTCCTAGGGGGTCTAACTTACACGGAACTTGGCAACCTTTCCACCATCGGTCGTCTCGTATACAACTTCAACGCCTTCAACCTCCTCTAGTTCAAGGATGCCATCGTCTCCCCCAAATCCGGTCTCAAGTGGTCGATGGCTCTTCTTCCATGGCAGCTCTTCTGCAACGCGTTCAACCCGCGGTTTCTTCCTTGAATTAGGCCCAGTGCTTTTCTTCCGCTTCAGATTTTTATGTTTCTCGAGTGTGCCCATGGCAGCGCCGTACGGGACAGAATTTCTGAAGATGATCAAAAATGTTGAAACCAGTAATATGTGTGATTGCCGGTGATCGGATAGCTCCCACGATTCCCTCCTTCCGTCATGAATCTTATGACTGCTTATATGAGCCAGCCAGCCAGCAATAAAGCGCCTCTCTTCTTTCACCAAAGCGTGAATAATCAAACTTGTCCATATATTTGCCTATATCTATTCTCAGTCCTCTCCCCTGTGTATAATGGGAAGGAGGCAGCAACAACAACTGGCGGCCCAGGTCCTGGTTGCCCGAAGCTTTCCGGATCAGGCTTAGCCTAAACCAGCGACGGAAACTGAACAAGTCACAACCGCAAGCCTAAACCTTGAAGAAAAGCACAAAAGGACAAGCAAATCCCTCTTTCGCGATATATCCTTATCTCTTACTCCGCTGTTGTGAGTATTTATTAATGCTCTCTATCTCAGTTGTTGCTCACTACCGCGGGGCTCGTGACACACCAAAGATCAACGGCTGAACATGCCACCTGCCTTTCACAACAAGCTGCGGAAGGCCAAAGACGGACTGGATACCTCGTACCAATGCCCCGCTACCCCCATACACCCCGTCCCATCTCACACAACTCTCACGAAGCATATCAAGCGCTGTAGTCTTCTCATCCTCCGTCGCTCTACGAAAATCCAACTCAAACCACCAAAGCTTGCGACAGACATCCTTCCTACAGAACTATGGCTCAAAGTCCTTCGCTATGCTCTCAGGTTAACAGGCGCACAAGCTATTGACCTCAAAGATCCATTTCAATCCGAGTATCATCAGGAAGACTATCCAAACACTCACCCCGGATACTTCGAAGACCGAAGGTCATGTCGGCGCGTCTGTCGTGTTTTCAATACCCTTGTTACAGAGATCATGATGGAGTATATCGTCATACACACCCAGGCCGAACTAGAATGGACCGTTACTACGCTAGAAGCTGATTGCTTGCGCACCGAACACAAGCGCCTCGGGGAATGGACAACGCGTATCGATTTCTGCATCAATAGATCTTATGATCCCGAATGGATGCTGCGTCTCTTGACACTAACACCCAATCTCCTCATTTACACCACCAACACCGGTTGCGCCGAGTATCCTGAGCACTCAATGAATGTGACCATACTCCAGGCTCTTATCGACTTCCATAGCAAAACCCTCAAACGTCTCGACTGGGCCGGTCTCAATGAAGCCCCGACCTACGCAGACCTCCACGCTATTGGCAAAAACTTTACCAAGCTTAGCACACTCCACCTCCGTCACCTCTATTCCCTCCCTGCTCAAAACGTCAGACAACCCATGCTCGTCTTTCATTCACTCAAATCACTCTCCCTTGGCTTGATTCCCTTAAATCGACCCCTAGATGTCGCAGAGGAGCTATTCCCATTCCGATGGGACATGTTCCTAATGTATCTCATCGCACGTCCATTCCAGCTCGCCAAGCTCGAACGATTCGACGTAGACATCTGTCCCATACCCGAATTTTTCTCTGTATGCGGGCACAACATCAAGACATTCCGTACGACGTCCTGGAGTACGCAAGACTGCGTCGAATCCGCATTTGAAATGCTACCGAACCTTCGAACATTCCTCTACGGATACCACGCAGCTCCAGACTGTCACCTCCCGCTTCAGCACCCTACACTAGAAAGAATCGGCGTCACACCGCTTATCGAGCACTACATCGAAGTTCCACCAACAACTTATCACCAATGCATTGTCAAGCCCCTGGACAGCCTCCTCGCGAATGTTGAAGATATGGACGCCAAGAAACTCACAGATGTGCGAATCTGTGACCGTGGTGCATTTACGGGCATATTCGAACAAGATGATTGTCTATTCTGGCATTGGCGCCAACGGTTACGGGATCGTAAGAACGTGCGGTTGCAGAATAAGTTCGGTGACTTGGATCTGCGTTATGTGAAATGTGAGTGCTAGTCCCATCTTAGCATTCTGTATTGTTTCACTAATATCCGCCCTCCCTTGATCATTCAGACGGTGACAGACCACCACCGAAACAGCCGACGACCTACAAGCTGACTCTTGACCGACCCACTCTCGGACTGTTGGTGATGGACGCCACCTCACCCATCACCCAAGGCGGTAGCTGACGGCTCCAAAGACCCAAGCTTCCGGGCAATATGAAGTGATTATTAAACTACCGCATTGTCTTTTTATACCCTTTCTTGATATCATATATATCATACCTGGATACACATAACTGACTCAGCGGTACGATATTCGCTACTAATCATTCTCTCGTTGTATATATAATATCATGTATAACTGTCTATTTATTAATGTGCCACCTTGGGTACTCCTCAAAATCGATATAATACAGTGGAAAGCCAACCTATGATCGAAGTCCAAGAAACGAGTCAGGAGTAGGTGAGCAGTGATATGAGCAATATGCAGTACGAAAAGGGCATGGGAACATTCCGCCAAGAACAAGATGGAGCGGGTACAAGAAGCCAAGAACAATTCGATGAAGTCGAAGCAGACAATCTAGGCGAGGGATATCATGTTATAGGAGCAGAGCCAAGTACCTCAGCGGATCAAGAATGACTGAAGAACAGAGAGCCCGCAAAACGCGGCACACGCAACAAAGCCGAGATAGAACCCATTAGGGTCCTCCCGAACGCTAATTGCCCAGATCTGTCGCAGAAATTGAGTCGAGGTGAACCATGCATGACTGCAACGAATGCTTACATATCCACCCAGGCTAGGGCCTATGCAACGCGCCAAACTGACGATACTCTGGGCTATCCCATTTGCGTACCCCACCGCGCTCGGAGGTGTCACTTAAAAGGAATTTAGCTATGTTAGCTGCTGTATAGGATCAGAAACGTACTGTAATTCAACAGAATTGAAATTGCAGTATAGCCGAAGGTGGAGCCGCAGTACCGTAAGGCTCTTTACCGCCCATAAGCCAGTGGTTGCGGAGCGATTATGTTGTTTACTTACGTGCTAAGAGCCAACGCTGTGGAATCTGAGATGAGAAACAAGGGCGCCGTTTAGGGCTGTGAGCACTCACCAGTCATGAGAACGAAGTTGCCATCATTAGAAGAACTGGCGAAGACGCGGTATAAAACGACAGAAAGGTAAGAGGGAATAAACAGCAGGGATCCAACGCGGAACATAGAAAGGTGGGAGAATCGACCACGAGGGGGTCTTCATTTCCTTTAGTTACAACCACAATGCATAACGGATATCGACTCACCCAAGGTTGCTGAGAAAGAGAAATACAATAAGCGGCCTCCGAAACTATACTTGGGATGACACTTACGGATAAAGGTAAAATTGGTAGGCGATTTGGCAAAGGCACATCAGTGCAACTGAAGAAGGCAATCACTGTAAGGAAACGTAACGAAATAAAGTCATGACGTACTCAGTTGGGCGAAGTGCCCGGCGTTGAGGTTCAATCCCCCAGCGTCATAATCCCTGAGTACGATGAGACGAGCGCTGAAGTGACATCAGGATTGGACGTACGACACAAGGTAAGACATGAAAATTTGGTCATGAGTAGTCGTATGTAGCGCCATCATGCCGTACTGTACAATAACAAGAATTGGCAGTTGAGAGGCTAAAGATGGCTGTTTATCCTCGAGGGCTTCAATGTCGGCTTCGAGTGTGACATCTGTGCTTTCCCCAGTGAATTCCAAGCCTTCTTCCGCAGGAATCGCAGTCGACACAAGACGCTGAGCCTCGAGGAATGCAGGTGGACTCTTGACACCGGTGTGAGAGAAAATGCTAGGGACAGTGCTGGATAGACGGCGAGGCAGACCAGATATCGAGGCGTGACGGTTGGTGAATGCTCGTGAAGTTGACCGACGCTGGGGAGAGGTGAAATTGGAGGCTGCATGGAGCGAATTCCCAACATGACTGGGGCGGTGCGATGAGCGGCGAGTTGGTGACACATTGTGAGTGACACGAGAACGCGAAAAGCGGCGGCCACGACCCGTGGGTGTTGTTATACCCTCACTATTGACCCCGATTAATGGCTCTCCGAGATCGAGAGAGTCCGTGGAATCGTCCGTTCCCTCTTCTTCCTCGTCTGTTTCAAAAGGATCTTCATTATCGACATTCATGGCCGCAGCAACCCAAAGATCAGCGATATTCGTAACAGCATTCTCATTTGCCATGAGAAGCCTCTGTGCAAAATTCAAATCTGCACCCTCGCCACTAGTCTCAACGTCAAAACCACTGCCTCGCCTACGCCGGAGTGAACTGGCGAGGCTGCTTTTCCGCGCGGCCATGGCTGTAGTATTACTCGTGACGCTTCGGCGGTAGTTGCTACCGTAACCATACGCAGATCCATTTACACGGCTTGTTCGAGAAAAGGTCCGTGGTCGGTCAGAACGTGGTCGTGGAGAACCCATGGGAACAGCTGGTTGCGCAACCTGAGAAGGCGACTGTTGGACATGAGGAACCCGCGAGGCAAAGTAACCAGACAGTGTTTGTTGAACTCTCTTGACAAAGGGTCGCGACATCGGTTGCTCGAATGTGGGACTCGGGGGAGCGGACTCTTCCTCAGGTATCGTAGGATGGATATCAATCTTTTCCGGTGGAAGTCGGATTGCCCCTTGCCTTGGGCCTCCATCCCGATCGAGGAACAGTCCAAGAAGTGACCCTATTCGAATCATGTCAGCAAGTAGGCCCGAAAGGAAGAAGCTAGAACAAGTACCAATGAACATTACTAGCGCAGCGATCGCGCAAGGCAGTAGGTAAGGATACGTGATGAAGAGTTGAATTTCGCCAAATACATCAGGCCATTTGATCGCAGGCTGTTCGACTAATGAACAAACAGCTGTCAGTTTCGAGTGACGCATGTAAAATGTTAAACATACATGAACCACCGATGATAGCACCCGCCACACCTCCAAAACCCCAGCAGAAGCTGAATGAAGGTTAGATATGCGCATACATGAGGGGAAAAAACATGAATTCACCCAAGGATGGCATACGCCCTGCCTTCGTTCGTGGAATCGGTGACGAATGCAACAGAACCACGTGCAACACCAACAGCGCCGGCAAAAACTCCCTGTGCGAGACGTATGACAATAGCTTGTTGCAGTGTGGTCGACGTCCCGAAAATGAAACAAGTGACTGCGCTGCCCGACAGCGACAACACGAGAACCACACGTCGGCCATGCTTCTCTGCGACAGTAGCCTGGAAAACAGTGAACACGTCCTTACGGTATTGATGGTGGAATGGGCAAAACTTACCCATAATAGCGACGTCAGGAATTGGGTCAAGAAAAACGTCGATACTAGATAGCGAATATGGTTTGAGTATTGATCCATATCAAGGGAGTTGGGAGCTTCTGACCTAGAATCCCCGTCCAAAAAGCGACCTCGGAGTCATCAGACATCCCCCCAAAACCTACCTCACCATTATAAATGATTCACAAAAAGTCGAGCAATGCGCACACCTTTCACCATGAACAGCAGGAAGGGCGTGGAGACATTAGCGGAAAGGAACTCTCCCAACATGGTCTGCAACAAACGAGTCAGGCACCAGTAATTATGCGGAAATGAGATGCATACAATTGACAGAACAATCATGGACAACGCAGGCAATGGCGTTGTATACGTCTCTCCAGATGGTTGCATGACCGTTGGAACAGGGGGTCTACCAGTTGTACCCGGGGATGAAATGGCATCTTCCCCATCTCCACGCCTTGACAGCAGAGAGCTGGGCATCTTGTTCAAGCTACCAAAAGAAATGCGTCCCAAGATTCGACGAGCAACATTTTGCTCGTTTGAACTGGGTGATTCTTGGTCTGCGATTGGAGTGACAGGGCCTGGCGTGCCGAAAGTGCGCACAGGCCCAGACGGTTGACGGGCGCCAGGGCTGGGCATAAATTAAGCACGGATGCGCGGCCGTGTGGGATATATGAGAAAAAGCGGTTGTACAGGTGTAGGATTACAGTGAAGGAGAGGGTAGGTATCTGCGATGATGCATGCGCGTCGGTGCCAATTGCGGACTGCTGTGTACACCTGCTTGTCCCTGATCCTGACCAAATTAGGATCTGTTTATTCAATGATTATCCTCTTCGCTTGGATGAACCTGCAGCAGTTTTCACTCGTCATTCCTTGCGAGTCGGAAGGCGTAATAGTCCTCATGGATACCCTGAATCACATCACTGAACCAGTGTTGAACGAATATGGGCGTCTCCATCGTCTCCGGCTTGGGGTTGCCAGTTATTTCTCAGGTGATCCGACAACATACATTCCACGGCCTCCACAGCATCACAAAAGGCCTGGTTTCTTGTCCGGCAAGTCGGATTTTGCACAACAAACACCAGCCCTGTGATTATTCCACCCATTTTCCCTTCCCTTTATAATCCCCGAGGTCTTGGCCATCGGCGAGCGGAGTCAGTAAACACCAGATTAACTACCCCACCAACAAGTCCTCTTATTCTCCTCTTATTCCTATCGTGTTCCGACCGCAACCCACAATTGTCATTTCAGAAGTTCTCGCATTACTTGTGGCGTGCGCCTAGTGCGCCTCTAAGATCGATCATCTCCAATAAATACTTCTGCATCGTGGCTGCGGTAAGGTAATGATTTCCAGAATACATTTCGAGGGAGCGAATTACTCCTCGTAGGCAAGCGTGGAAGGAATTAGGAAATCAAAATTCTCCGTTCTGAGGCCGGCAAAAAAAGAATACCAAATACGCCGTTCGGTTCGAGTGTGCCTCCCACTCAGAATAGATAACGAATTTCGACGCGTCGAATTGTGCTCAGGAAAACATAAAACATAACGTATTACATGATCTAAATTAAGAACGGCATCGAGCTCATCTCGGCAAGTCCCGTAACGCGCCGAGTGACTCTGGGTGACCAAGAATTGGCTGTTCGGTGCTGTTGGCTGATGCCTGCCAACGAACTAAGACTTGCGCAGTCAGCATGTTGCTTTCTTCTCCACTTCTCTATTGCTTGTGAGCTCTCTGGCGGCGCTGAATGACGGAAGTCGGCTTTACTGTGTTCGTAAACTCATGAGTCTTTCATCGGCACGCCACAAACTACGCTGTATAACCCCAAAATCGTCCGAGGACAACATCCTGAAGAAAAGAAGCTGAAACGCGAGGCTCAATGATATTGGCTCGAAGGAACGTTCCTTTCTCACGAAATAATGTCAGTCCGGCTGATCCCCATTCTCCAACAGTACCATTCCTAACGAGCCAACACGGATACACATGTCAGCAATAAAATAAACAAACAAATGATTCTGGTGGACAGCGCTCGCCGATGGATCCGCCAAGACGCGTTAAGGATCGCATCACTCCCGTCTACTTGATGCTACCCTTCACAGCCATACATAACCAATCGACGAGGATCTCGGATCGGGTGGTTTGCTATTGTGATGTACGGTGACTTGACTCGTGGGCAATCTCCAGATCCGTCTCCGTGCCTTCTCCACTCAATGCGCAAAGGCGAAGTCTGAAACCTTTTTTTCGGGCCTGTCTAAATGTGCTGGTTCATTAGACAGCATCAGCATTGCAATTTGAACCAATCTCATACCCTCCTATAAAACGTGCCTTCGCCCATCTCGAATCCCATCCTCCATCCTCCCTCGGCTTACACCCCGCCGCTTGCCTCTTCGCACACTCACTACCTTCCTTTCTTTAATCTCCTCTCCCGCTACGGTGTCACCCATGGCCTCCACAGCTTCTACCACTTCTCCCAAGTCCTTTATCCTCCCCGACCTCGTGTCTCACTGCGACTTTAAGCTCAAAATCAGCCGTCATCGAAAACAAGTAACGGTGGAGACAAAGCAATGGCTCTTCCAGGGAGACAATGTCGTAGGAGCGAAGCGCGAAGCCTATCATGGACTCAACGCAGGCTTACTGACGGCCATGACTTATCCCGACGCCGCATGCCCCCAATTGAGGGTGTGCAACGACTTCCTCACCTTCCTATTCCACCTCGACAACCTCTCCGACGATATGGATAACCGCGGAACACGCAGCGTTGCGGATGTGGTATTAAACTCCCTTTATCACCCTTATTCGTCCCACTTCCCAGTGCGCATCGGGAGAATGACGCGACAGTACGTATACTCTGATTACTCGTGAATCCAAAGACGTCGACGTTGACCTGATTTTCTCTCAGCTTGTTTAAGCGAATCATTCCAACAGCATCTCCCGGAACGCAGCGACGTTTCATTGAGACAATGGATTTCTTTTTCCAAAGTGTAACCCAACAGGCTCAAGATCGTGCCGCTGGTGTAATACCCGATCTTGATTCTTACATTGCTCTACGTCGTGATACTTCCGGATGCAAACCATGCTGGGCGTTAATCGAGTGTGAGTCTCATTCTTATATCTCTAAAGTTCCCATGACGCGAATGCTCATTCCTCTGATAGTCGCTAATAATCTTAAGATACCCGATGAAGTGATGGACCACCCTGTTATCCGCGCTCTGGGAGAGGCTACCAATGACCTTGTCACATGGTCCAATGTGAGTCAGTTAACCTTTGCGGCTGGCATTTTATGCTGATTGTTCCACGTCAATTAGGATATCTTTTCATATAACGTGGAGCAATCTAAAGGCGACACTCACAATATGATTCCAGTCGTGATGTACCAGAATGGCCTCGACCTTCAAACCGCCGTAGATTTCGTCGGGGATATGTGCAAACAGTCTATCGACCGCTTCAAGGCAGAAAGAGAGAAATTACCTTCATGGGGACCCGAGATTGACCGTCAGGTCAATATGTACGCGAACGGTCTGGCAGACTGGATAGTTGGTTCCTTGCATTGGTCATTTGAGTCAACAAGGTACTTCGGCACTAAGGGACGCAAAATCAAGACCTCCCGCTTCGTTGAACTCCTCCCTCTTCGCCCAGAGGCTGTCACCAGGGTAAGTCCCGCACAATTCAAGCATCATTACGATAAGTCTAATACCCCCGAAGGCAAGGGCAATCTCTGTTATATCTCGACCCGCTCCTCCGCCAGTCGCGATACCGTCAGCCTCAGCACCGAGTTCAAGTCCGTCTACTCCAACAGAGTCCGAGCCAGTCACTCCTATCGATGTCGATGCCGACATCCCTCCATCGAAAGCCGTCGCATCAGACGACCCCATCCCCTCCCCTCCCCTCCTCACCCTCGATACAACCCCCGATGTCACGGTCAGCCCTTCAACAAATATATCCACCCGGGTCCTCGATCGTATCCAAACGTCATCGCTTCCCAATTCAACAATTCAAGACCCAGTACCTACAAGCGGGGGCGACGCTCAGCTCGTTTCCCCGGATATCCTCTCCCCAGCAATTGGACCCCTCGCGAATCAACGGATCGCTAAGAATGGGCCTCTCCAACCGTTCGGTCTCTATTCGCTAACTCTTTGGGTGTTTTACACCTTGATCTACCAACCTACTATGACACTCCTTAGACTTTTCATCGATAAAGATGTGCATGCACATCCTTTCTGTCACTACGAGTATATGTAATTCTCTTCTTCTGATATTTACTTCGCACAGGTTGCGCTGGACTTCTTCAATACCCTACACTACTTTCGTCCTAATATCCCACCTTCTCTTTGATTTATAATAATTATCCACCCGCTCCATTTTCACTCTTAC
>MU151108.1:0-67143 GCA_015584085.1 Macrolepiota fuliginosa MF-IS2 | reverse complement strand
AATTTCTCACTATTTACTGCCAACTCCGTTCATACCTCCCCAGTGATTCAACTCCTCGCTCAGAAGCGAATGCCTGGTGCTGAGGTTGACTCGTCTGCGCGAGACCCTCCGCCACGATGCCACCCAGATACTCGCAAGAGCCTAAGGAGTCGCATAATCCATTGGTTTACTAATCCTCGACGGGATTGGAGAATTCTCTGGGTCTTGGGCCCCGTTGGCGTTGGAAAGTCTGCGGTTGCGCAAACCATTGCTGAAGAGTTCAAGGCGTCTGGTCGCCTTGGTGCTGCTGTTTTCTTCTCTAGGCACTGCCGCGATGATCCCGATCGTGTTGTCGCCACCCTTGCCTACCAGCTTGCAATACAGCACCCGGACTACAAAAATATCCTTACACAACGCCTCGCAGACGACTCCACGATCCTAGAGAAAAGCCGTCGGTCTCAGTTCAAGCAACTCGTTGTCGAACCGTTCAAAATGCTCGCTGTTCGGAATACGACTTGCGTTCAAGAGCCTTTGTTGATTGTCCTGGATGGATTGGACGAGTGCAATGGCGAAGAGGCTCAGTGCGAGCTTATCGAGCTTATCAGCGAACATGCTCACTTGATGAGTGGCCTCCTGTGGATGATTTGTAGCCGTCCGGAATGGCACCTTCAGTCAATTTTGTCACAGACGGACTTCCACGTTCGCTGCAAACGCGAGGAGCTACCCGTCGACGACACAGAAGCTCAACGAGATGTTTCTCTCGTCCTTCAACAATCTTTCTACGAAATTCGGGAGAAATACCGCGATCGTGTCGATGAAAGCTGGCCACCAGAGGCTCAGCTTCGACGCATCGCTGCCACGGCGTCCGGTCTCTTCGCCTTTTCTTCTACCCTCACTCGATTCGTTGGCGACAAATATAAGGGCGATCCCCATGGCCAACTCGAAGTATGCATGAAATTCCTTGATGGCGTTCCCGGAGTAGTCAATCCTCTACACGCCCTTGACCTTTTATATCGCCAGATGATGTGTGACATTGCAGGCGAGACACTCCCTACCACAATGCGTATTCTCGGTCTCAGTATTTTATACCCTCATGTCGGTCTCCCTGCCCGTATCCAAGCCAACTTTCTCTGCCTTGACAGAACGGCCTTCTACCGCTCTTTGCAACAACTGCATTCCGTTCTTTACGTACCCAAACCCTCCGATGCCCACAACACCAACATGTATTTCTACCATGCCTCGTTCGCGGACTTCCTAAGGGACCCGCACCGTTCTGGAACTTTCTGTCTGGATCAAGCAGCAATCCATTACGACGTAGCAGTTCATGCGCTTCGCTGGAATAAACGTGGGATCCAGTTTTTGAAAGTGGAAAGGAGTGAGTTGTTATTCAGACTTCCTGATTCTCAAACCTCATCATTCCAACAGATCTGCGATGCATATTATTCCCTGAGTTGAAATGGATAGGAGCGCAACAGGAAGAGGAAGTTATCTTAGATGCATTGACAAGATACTCCTCAAGCATTGGATGGATAGCATGCTGCTATGTGACGAAGAAGGATATCCCGGGCTTGGTTGCCGAGATAGAGCAATTTGATTTCAGCGGTTTACGCGAGATACCGACTGGGTTTTTGTATTTTCTGAACTGGTTTTATTCTCTGGTAAGGTCTATATCTTATTGCGGGATAATGTGTCCGTTAAATCACTTATGATGCAGGGTGTACATAATAATGCGCTCCTCCGAGCAGTTAATCCAACAGATCGCGAAGCTCGCGAGGTGAACCACATCCTCTTTCTGACAGATTCAAATATGAAATACCCCTCATATACTTCCGAGCCAAATCCTGGATATAGTTTCTACCAAGATGTGTGGAATACGCATATCCAGAAATTCAAGCTAGGAAAGGGGAAGCAAGCTTGTATTGTGGAGCTCGCAACCGTCCGCTCTTATGAGTATAATGATTCCCTCGCAGATTATATGATTTAATTGATTTTTTCGCCCTGCACCAATGAGTGGCATGATTAAACTGTGGAGAGTCTTATGCCCGAGTTCACAGATGGGCGAACGAGAAGAAAGTAGGGGGAAGAGATGGGATGGGAGGGCTCATATTCTTAATGAACAACACTATAGTCACTAGAAGAGTGACTTTGGGTCCTTTCCCAGCACGATATCATATTCTGTTGGCCCGACATTCGCACCCCGCCCACTCGCACACCTTTCCCAATAAGCCCTATGTTCGGTTCATATCCATGGCCGTAGGTGACCGTCATGCCAACTTCTGACCCCCAATGGAAACCCAGGGCCGCCCAACGAAGAATTGAAGGAAGCCATATTCATCCAATGGATCAGTTTTTGTCCTAAGGATACCCGAGCCCAACGAACTCGTATGTCCAAGAGCTATATCTGTGTGCGCTAGGCGGGTGGGTTCAGTCGGCCGCGACCCTCCCATCCCGTTTCGGCAAGAAGAAAAATAATATGCAAGGAGTAACACATACAATAGGTGGTGTAGCAGTAGTAGCTTCCGCCGGCAGGAGCGGAACTGTATCAATACTTTGGCAATGTCGATGAAGCAGCTTTTCTTTATCCTCACTTTCTTCTTCTCGTTCGTTCTCTCGAGTGCAATAGCTGGACTTCAAATGCCTGGTATCTTGACTATGGCTGTATGCACTACTATAGATAAAGTCGGAGTTTCTCGTGAGTTCGAGGGGCAATCCAAACAGGTAAGAATCTTTTTGACTTGTTTTTCAGTTCCTATGAGATTGAATCGCTTCAATTTCTCAGGTATTGGCTGTTCTCAATAACAGAGAAAATAAATTTGACCAGAAACTATGAACCCAGACGTACAACACACGTCATTTAACTTGTGGAACACTAAATACAGAGGCCTTAAATATATCAATAGTTCTCATTAAAAGCCGAGCTGTATATGGCGGGGCCTGTTATGAGTCCACTATAAGGCGAGTCGTATCCCGCGGGGGTCCAGGGGGGTATATATCTCGCTAATATCAACACACCATTGCGCTCCTGCAGATTATCCAACGTTTCCCGAATCCGAGAATCTTCCTTTCTTCCATTGAAGGTTATATTGACCCAGCGTAAACGGGACACCTCATGGCTTGTGCGGGGTGACGTCCGAGACCGAATAAATTGAAGCATCAACTTGTCCGAGAAACTCGTTCCTGAGCAAAAGAATGCCTCCAGATTGGGACAAAGGCTTGAGGCACCTTCACTCTGGTCTTCATCATCGGACGAGTCTCTAGCACTGGGCTCTTGTGTGGCGCTGCCAGTAGTCGATTCCTCATCGGAGGATTCCTGATCAAAGTCTTCGCTATGTGCTACCCCCTTTATAAGGCACTTTATAATCCCATTTCCAATGGATAGATTTGGAACTTGGTCCCATGCTCCATGAAAGGGGGGATACGAGGTATCCATGTTACCAGAACCCAAAAGCGAGAGCCGTTTTAAGCCAGGAAAGAGCTCCAAGCAAGCAATCGCATCTCGGGGTTGGAGGTACGTTGCTAAGAGTTGCAACTCCTCTACGGGCCGGACGACTCTTTGGATGAATGGAGCCAACGCAACGTGAAAGGTTTCATCGCCATCCCACCGCCAATTGTCTTGTGGTGAAGGTGGTAGTTGGTGGTATTTAAAATAACGAAGGGATGGAGCAGAGAGTCGGGCGAGGAAACCCTGGGGATCGATATCACACCGTATAGTGAAGCTGGTGAGAGTTGGCATATGGACCATGCTAGGTGCATTATCCGCCATGTTAGATATGTGTGTGGCTCCTGCATTTGAGAGTGGGAGACTACAGAATATGAGGTCGGGGCAGCAAGAAAGTAGGGAAAGTGCATCCTGGATCGAGAGTGCATGCTCTGTTTTCCAGGGTTCTCGAACTTCGCATAGATTAAGCTTGGTGAGCTGTTTCCATCGAAGAGGGAGCTCTGCGGCTCGAGGTCCACACGGGATCAGAGAAACCTGGTATAGTTCTGGTGCCTTAAGAAAGGCGGCTTTCTTCAGCTCTTCCATAGTTTCATCTCCGTTAGAGCCGAACCCCCCGTCGAAGCTGATACAACGGAGTAAGGGAAACTCAGAATCTTGGTGTCTCTGGGGGAAATGTTCCCAACGTAGCCTTCCGCGGAAACAAAGGGTTCTACAGCGTGTGATGAACGGGGAAATGGCCTCGAAATATGACCGAATAGTATCGTCAGTCGGTAGTGACTGTTGAAAAAAGGCAGAGGGTTGAGAGATTGATATGGAAAGGGGACGGACTCCGGAGCGCAGGAGCCAGTCAGTAATCGCCTGGGTCCTAATTGCATGGTTACATGTATGCGTGGCATCCTGTGCAGGGACTGCAATATGTATGGCAGCCCAGAGGTTGGGGGTTGCATACACAAGGTCCCTCCACTGTCGACAGACCCTCGCAAGACAAAGTGGTGCCTCGCTTGCGCTCATAACAGGGATACTACTAGTCGGGAGGCAGCGAACAAAGATTTCTTGCAGGATCTCGGGTAAGAGATGCCTAGTGGGGGAGAGCATCCCCCTATAAGCATTGATCTTGTAGTCCAGACCACTGCTTTCAACCTCCAGTTCGTGGAGGGTTCCACGAAGCTCTTGAATTTGTTTCTCCAAGTAACTCGTCTTCTGATTTAATCCGATCAACTCGCTTCGGAGGGAACGCATCTCATCGGGTGTGGGGATGTAGTTAGTACTGAGCTTGTCGCTGAGTGCAGTTATCATAGCTGGAAAGGTTCACAGGGGATGTCGAGTGTGTGTCCCGGGGTCTGCGGGATGAAGTTGAGGATAGAGCCTCAAGGGGCGTTGGTCCGGTAAATGCTGGAATTTCAGTTGATTAGATAAGTCTTTTCCCAAGCCAGTATGTCAGTATCAAACGCGGCGACACTAAACTTTTCAAAGGCTTCTCCGCCTCTCGCTTTCGTGCTGTCAACTTTTTGGGAGAGACACAATATGATGGATTTTTTCCCCTTTTGTCTTATTCTTTTCCTTTTCCGTTTTTATTTTATATACCTACTAAAAGCAGGTTTAGCCCAAACACTCTCGGTTTCATCACGCAGCGACGTGCCATCTCGACACTGCCGACAGAACTATACAATTCCTTTTACTTCCGCTTTTCACACATATAAAAGACTAACAAATGGGTGGCGTATCCCCAATTGCCAACATATATTCGTGACGCTGAGTGCACATTCCTGATACAACTTATACTGAATTCATGATCGGTCTTGTGGGATCACTCGTTCCCGCATCACTTTCTAGGCTCATGAAACTCCCAACACTGTCAAGAGTTCATGTGCACGAACGCCAACACAATAGTTAAGCTCCTCCGTTTTCAAATGGCCATCCTTCCCTCTCTCTCCTCAGACTCATCGACCCGGGGATTACTTTGAACATATTGTTTGTTCTGACAGGAAACGATGTGTTCAAGTTAGACACTCGTAGTCTCCTCGAAGCACCCTGTTCAAGTAAAACTGGTCGACTACATTACCAAAGGAGACCTACAGGTATCACCTGTCGAGGAACAATGGAAGCCAATGAAGCTCCGTCGAGCATGTTCGTCAGATAGCCCCTTATCTTATGAACACTATCCGGTAGGGTTTACTTGCGTAACTGTCAAAGCTGTCGCGCTGATAAGGTAATGTTTTAAAAGATGAAATCCTTTTGTCAAGTTACGGGCGTCGGAATTAGGAAGGCTTGGGTTCACTGTCTTGGCGGGGTGGGGGGATATAAGATATTTGGCATTTGTGGGGGTAACCATGTTCAAGATCTATTCAACTTGAATATCATAGACTCCATGATGTTCAAGAAAGCTCTGCTTGTTGCTTTCATCTCTGCTACGCTTGCCTCTACTAAACCAATCGCACAAGCCAACGATCCCGCTCCGTCTGTCCAAGTTCCTGGCCTGGGTGAACCTTGTGCGCATTTTTGATAGCCGTCCATTTGAGAGTTCGCTAAAACATGGCATCAAGGCGGTTTTATTTGGGGTACAGTAAGTAACCTCTCAGGGGATCTTGAGTAACCATCCTGACTACGTATTTCTCATGTTCATCTGTAGAAACCCTGTGAGTCGGTCTGGACCAACCACCTACATTCCATCTTGTATTTACCTGAGAATATCCAGGTTCTAATCCTCACTTCAAGTGCTGCTACCGTTACCCCGATGCTGGCTAGTAAGTATTACCCGATCCCCTTTCTTGACCAAATCTAATTGGTCCTCTTAGCTGCCTGCCAGTCTGTCCCAAGAAATATCCACCCGCATAATTACACGAATAAACGATGTACCCTTTCGCCGTGAATGCACTTCTGTATTTAGTCTGCTGACACTCAAGTGGTCCCCTTCGGGTTCCCAAAGAGCCCTTTCCTTCCATTCCTGATGTCCCTTTTGGTATATTTGCTGTAGGATGGTGGTTCTCACCATGCGTTGCTCTCACAGTACGTAGCAAGTGACAGGTATGAATAGTACCGTAATGAGTGAAGCCTGATCACCGTGAATGTCGACAGTGTGTGGACAATTTTGCAACGACTTCCATACATTCAAGTCGGTTTATTATTAGAATCACCAGCGGCGAGTCTATGGGGCACACATACTTGTCAAAGCCACCATCTCATGTCAAAAGAACTCTGCGCTGCTACTGCGCACGTTCATATTTCATGTTTCTTGTTCCCTTGCAGGCACTAGGTGAGCCTATCGGGGATTATGAGGGCGTTAATTGTGTCAGAGTCGCATATAAGTGATACCCAATCTCCCATTGACTCGCTTACACTACCCAACATGTTGAGGGCTACATTTGTCACTATCCTTGCTGCTATCATCGTTTCGGCGACTCCGGTCGCGCAATCCACTAGTGGGCCAGGCACTCCCTGTAAGTGTCCCCAGTGTCCATGCAATTGCGATGTATGATGCTAACTGACGAGACACTAAAGGTGGGTTTATTGCGACCGCGGTAGGGTTCTTCTACACAGCTGGTTTATCATCCCTCTGACTGAAGTTACTTGTATTTAGCCACCTTGTAAGTGACCGGACACATCTACTAGACTGAGACTGATATCCCTACAGGCCTCCCCCCGTTCAAATGCTGCTACACGCGTCCTGATGTTGGATTGTGCGTTGTTCTATACTATTGCTGACGTGTATACGTGACCTTCATTGTAGCTGCTTGAAGGTTAAAGTTTGCCCGGGGATTCAGGCGCCGTCACTTAACCCCTCCTAATCAGTGGGCTTGGGTTGGTGAGCTGTGTGGATATAAGTACATGTGTTCAATAATATTAATGCCAATTCTTGCGTTGTTGAATCCGTCCCACCCACTCAGAAACTCTGGCTCTTCATCCCCCACACTCAGCAGAACTCTGAGCCTACTTTGCGAGTGGTCTAGCCCAGACCTCGCTTTCAGTTTGTCGTGGACCTTTGTTCACTTTGCGTACATATGTGTATATCATTTTAGAACTGCATAATAGATATGGGTACAAAGGTGCATTCACCAGCCGGGAGGAGGGATTGGCATTCATGAACATATCTGGCTGGAATCACCAGGAGTCCGCACTGTCTTTCCCGTTCAGAATCATGCTACCGCTAGTGGAATTTGTATATTCTCGGGGACACTGTGTGGCTCGTTCTTCATCACCGGTGCTACCTCCTCCCAATTCTGCTTGCCGATGGCTCTTCCTAGGGCAACCTGGTGGATGACTAAGAGGCTTGCAAATGCCTAGCAAGATATATTCAGCTTGAGGTGTAGGTACAAACACTGGTGGCGTACCTGGCTTGGGATACTCATCCTAACAAGAATATCAGGCCAGCTCTGTTCTGACCTGTATGAGGAGATTATGTCCCCAGCAGCTGTCCAAATCGCGACCGGTACATTAATTGCGGCCGACTCCAACATGATGCTCACAACTCCGCGGTACCTCCCTGTTGACACCTCATCTCCAAAGTAAATTCTCGCCATCCGCCGATGTCGCAGCAAGTGAATTATAATGAAGGCGGTTCCATATATATTTGTTAGTGCATTACTTGTAAATAATGCAGCCCCGGGAATATTGTAATTTGTTGCCATAAGTATAACTCCTGTAACTGAAAGTGATTACCGGTTAGTTCTCTTCCATTACAATATATACTAGGTGATGTTGAATTTCTCGTACCAAAACTTGTGACCCACAAACCAACAATACCAAAAAACGTTATGCTCCGGAATGGTGAGGAGTGTCCCATGGATGCCTTCTGGATCATATAGCATCGCCATACCTTTCAGACCAATTTTATGAGACCAGTTTCCACTAGTATTGGCGAATATGCCAGGCTCACCAAAAGCCCATCGGCCATCCATATTGGAATAGGCTGGAAGGCAAGACAGGCCAATAACAGCCTGTGACGATGGAGACCGTCGTCGTCCTTGAATTTGTGGGAATGAAATACAGCTATATCATTGTCAAGGAGAAAACTGGAAACAAAGGAGCCAACAACGGCAACCATAAGAGTTACAATATACAACTGTAGCAAACGACATTGCTTCGGAGGTCCCCCAGTTGGCGACGATAGGAGGACGAAGCAGATGGTACTGAGAATGAGGCATGCTCCAACAAACAACGCCATGAGGACGTCCCCGATGACATTGGGAAGGGTTAATTTTAGCACTGTTTCGGGGTCGAGGGTGCCCATAGTTTTCAAGTTGGATGGGTGGAGATGGATACGTGGTTTTCTGTAGCTCTGATCGACTACAGCAAGTAGATATATGAGGTATATGGCTACACATGACAGCGCTAGAACTTCTAGCACTATAGCCTGGAACCCCTTAATGATTTTGAGCGTCGCTCAACTGTCGCTCAACCTCGACGGCGTTGGGATGTCACCCAATCACCAACTGTGTGTTTGTCAACATGTGGCAGTTGATTTGTGATCAATATAGAAAGCAAAGCAAAGCGCAGCTACCAAGATCGGAACAATTGGAATCGGGCACCTGACCTTCGGCCGAGAGCAGCAATCGACACTCAGGGCAGCTTGCCTTTTATATCGAAAGTGGGTAGCTGCTCGCTCTTGCCCCCGAATTTCCATACATCAATAGTCCTAAAGACGAAGGAGTGGTAACCAAGAATGATAAGATACACATGTATGCGAAACAGACAGCATTCGCAAAGCAGAGAGTTATGTCACTCTTTATGCTTGGGATCATATTCTCACGGTAAAAATAGCAACGGAAGAAAATATCACAGCCACCAAAGACTGCCGTTCCGCACTCGCGTTTAGTCGACGACGACACCCGCACATCGTATCAGCACATACCTTCATCTTTCACTACCCTTATTAATTGTCTATTTTACTCACCATGAACGCCACCCGACTCCTTCCTCGCCTCCAGACCACCACCAGACATCATGCTAGTCGCATGTCGACACTGGCCCAAAGACCCCTGACAATGACGCGCTCTGCATCAAGGCCGAAAATGTCTGCGACGCGTGAAGCAATGTTGACGAACACGTTCCGAACAGGCGGGAGAACATACAGCTCTGGAGGCTCAGCGTCACAGAGTGGGGGCTTTTGGTCACCCCTGTTTACCGTGCTGCTTGTATTTGGTGTTGGTGCAACCGGTTACGGATTGTGTGTATGCTTGTTCTACGTCATATGCCTGCAGAACTGACAGACAAAAATTGTCAGGTATGAGATGTATGGCACGCTGACAATGTGGCCACAAGAGGTACGGGGTGACTTGCGCGAAGCGCTCAAAGCCAAGTACAAAGAAGACTTGAGCACAAGTGCTGCCTATCTCCAACGGTGCGCATATATCGCATGGCCATGCTATTTCGGTGCTGGACCTGTGGCATATACTCATTAAAACCAAACAGAGCATGGGAAACAACCAAAACCCTTCCCATAGAACACTTCAAATCCCAGCCGTACCTCAAAACTTCTGGCATCGCCATCTGCCTAGCCGAAGTCCTCGAAGGCGTGGACAACAAGTCCGGGGCCTATGACGTCTATGCCGAAGCACTCAAACAGCTCCAGGATGCTAGTATCAAAGATATGACAGGCCCTGAAAAAATGCGGGCCGTTGCGCTAGCGTACAAGCTCGGAGAGCTGTGTGAAGAGTTGGAGAAGCCTAAGGATGAGCAGGAGAGGTGGCTGACATTCGGTGTCGAGACAGTGGTGAAGAACGTTTTGGAGGTGCCTGCGTTGACAGCGGGCCAAGCATCTCAAGACGAGGGTGATAACCATATCGTCATCGCTGAATTAGGTCTGCCGGATTGGGTGTCTACGGTCGACATCGCCGCGCCGTTTGAGGCACTAGGGACATTCTATTCGCGCGCGGGCAAGCTTGAGTAAGTGGGAATGTCCATTCGGCTCTTGTTGGGTATTGAACAGTGATATAGCTATGCTATGCCACTGATGTTACAAGCCGTTTCGATCCTTATCCCCCCTTCGCCACAGGAGTCCACGCCCGAGGATAGATGCCGAGGTCAGTTGACGATAAAGTGTCTTATCTTTTCGGCTGACTGACTGGGGGTGTTCAGGTGCTCAACTAATGACAAGTATTTCGGAGATGATCATTCGCAATCAATTGTCGCGCGAAACCGTTCAGCAGGCCGAACAATGGGCTATGAAAGGCTTGGAAGTTGTTGTGGCTACACGTAAGGCGTCCAAAGAGCCTATAGGTATCTGCGAAGTAGCGTATGCCGTGCAGTTGTTCAACATGGCCTCCCTTCGAGCGGTAAGCCTCCCTCAAATAGTCCCTAGATTTAACTTCTCAATAATTTGGTTAGATTGGCGGAGATATCGCCAAGGCGAAGGATCTCTTTGCTCGCAGCGCGAATCAAGCTAAGGTTATCGGTTATCAATCCCTTGTGGAAACGTCAAACCAGGCAATCGAGGAACTTAATTCGCGTACAGTAGCCCCTAAACCCACATAAATTAGAAGTCGAATACGACATAGATGTAGAGAGAAGGCGTAATGGATATCGTAGATGGCAGGGAGAAAGAGCGAAGTACACAAGAAACAATCTAAATCAAAAAGGAGCTTAAGCATCCTCATCTGGAACCTCCTCAATCCTGGCTCCACGAAGAGGCTGTGAATCAGAGTCTTCTACGGCCTCCCCAGCACTCCCATTCTTCCTCGACTTGCCCTTCTCCTTCTTCTCACCCTTCTCGGTCTTTCTCTTCTTCGACTTTTTCTTGGGGATGTCCCACTCCCATAGAGGAATGAAGGACTCGACCTGTCAGGTGGAGTATGTTCAGTGACCGCTACAAGATACAGAAACGAGCACGTACAAAGCCAACATCTGCGAATAGTTGCGGGAATATCCAGATACCCGGACTTGCCACGACGATGGTTATGACATAGAATATCAATCGAACAACGGCAATCGCAAAGAAGAGACCAATGAGGCCCAGCATGCCGATACTGAGATACCAGACGCCCAAGCGCATAATAGGTGGCCAAAGAGGGAACATAACCCCAGCAAGCATAATGGCGACCATTAGGATGCCACCGGCATACGTGGTCCACTGAGAACCTTCGTAAAACCATGCGTAGTAATCTTCTGGACGGAAGAGCTGTTCTTGGATGATTTGAAGCGCCTTGGGTGAGGATGACGAAGAGCCTGTGGGACCACCACGCTGGACACGGAGGTAGAAGGCGAAGGCGTTGACGGCAGAAAGGATGGTGAGAGCTTCGGTCTCAGATGTTACTTTTGGCACATTCTTGAGCTTAGCATATGCGGGCGAAAGGAGGGCTTTCACTGCTGATTTGCCTGGAATAGAACATGAGGTTAGGGCTCGGCGGGGCTTTGGGGAAATACGACGCGCCTTTGAAATAGTCGAGACGTTTGCCGTTTAGTGCGCCGACACGCACTTTAAGGCCTGAGCTCCCACTGCGCAGGAACTGGGCGACGTTTTTGATATCCGGGGGTGCCTTTTGTTGCTGCTCCATTTTGTGTCAGTGAAGCCTGTTAAGAGCCCAAGTCAGCTTGGGGGTTTCAAACAGAATATATAAAGATGCTGGGGCATGGAATGAATGGAACAAACCAAGGATACATACCGTGTGTGAACAACGACTGTGAAGAGGAGGGAGGAGGAAGTGGTAGAGAGTGCGCTGGCGAGTCTCAATGTCCGAAAGTACATCAGTTCGGACACGTCACACGCTTCCAATACTTGCACAGCCACGTATTCATTGATCTGCACTCATAATCCATCAAACTGGACTTCCTCACACAAAAAGATGACCAGAAAACAATAGCTCGTCCCAAAATCCTTTATGGGCGCTGGGTCAAGGTCACCTACGTACGAGTCTTGCGCACCCTGAATCAAACAAACTTTACGAGGCCGCCTCTGACGGTCCACATACACTGAACGGACCGCTGAAACTTGACTTGGAGAAAATAATGGAACCAAAAGGCTTGTCTTCCGCCGCATCGAAACGCCGCAGTCCCCCCGGACCCCTGGACTATTAATACTACTGCATAAGCATCAAGGTCTGGATATCCACCACCTATCCCCTGTGCTGGGCTATCCTAGGCCTTGTCCTACTGAGCGAGTCATGCTACTGAGCACAAGCGCCCCATAAGATGACTCTGTTCCTGCGAAGGTGTCCAATCGAACGTTTCGAAGGGATCTACTCCGCTGTGTTCCTGATTAACAAGCCTAGAGTTATGCGAGAGCTCATGCGGTTGATCCATGTTGCTTCTATAGGCTCCCGCCTTATAAATAACCTGGTGTAAGACACTCCAAAACTACCGTGCTCTGGTTAACGCCCAACCTTCATATGTGTGGACTCCAGGCCCAGATCTGTACTTGCTCGATGTTCTTGGTTAACTCTATTTTCAAGGTTAAACATCGGATCGAATTACGGACAGGGTGTCCATTACAACTCGACCACGCCCACCTTCGCCCTTTATCGATAACCTCCAGACCAAAACGGACAACTCAATACGGCGGTGCCCCTAACGAACTGAGCATCAACGGCTAATTTTCATCAACCAATCCACCATGTGCTCTCTAGTGCTTTCTAACCCCGCACTCGCCAAGCCATGCTATTTTGAGTGAAATCGACTCTGAGTCTAACGCATTCGTTGGCGGACCAATCTACTGCGGCCTGAAGGGCTGAAGGTCCTTCACTTTGGCAAGCCCAGCATTGCTTGGCGCGCAGAATCTCTATCTCGCTAGTCGCCGGATGGCGAAGTTGTACCGATGGAATACATTTCCAGGTCATTCGTTCTCCTACGAGCGGGATAACTGCTAACTAATTGCTAACCTATTCTTGTTGGGCTCCGAACGTTTTGAGAGAAAAGAAGGTATATAAACCGGGAAAGGTCCCCTGTGATGTGCAGAACTACACATCTAACGACATCTCTGAGAAGAATGGCTAAGCTTATCGCTTTGGTTCCCCTCCTCGCTTTGGCTCAATATGCCTCTGCTGCGGTCCCCGTCTGGGGTCAATGTATGCGTTCTATGGCTCTTATACGCCTGCTTCCCCCGACTAACGCGTGCCCTCCCTATAGGCGGTGGTGTCAATTACCCAGGCGATTTATTTAACCCCTAGCTTTCACCAAAAGTTTAGCCAGTAACTCGATTTCCCCTCCCTTAGACAACTTGCGAGTTGGACATTGTTCATGACTTCACCTCCTCAACTTGCATCCCCTATAGGTGCCTCTGGAACTCATTGCGTCTACTTCAATGACTATTATTCTCAGTATGAATTGTATGTTTTAAATTCCAGTTAATAACATCGCCACAACAGGTGCCAGCCCGGCGGCGCCACAACCCCCCCTCCTCCAACTACCACTACTCCCGGCAACCCGGGCGGCACCAACCCCCCAGCTTCTGGAACACTTAATGGCAGAATCACTGCCAAGGGCAAGAAGTACTTCGTATGTCTGACGCAACTTATACCTCCAGTACAAACAGTCGATCAACGTTTCACAGGGATCCTGTGCTGACCCCGGCACCCTCAATAAATCCAGTTTGTCAAGTTCAGTTTCTTGTTTCCAATAAAGGTAACTCACATCTTGTCGAAGCCAATGTCGGCAGGTTGAAGTCCGACTTCGGCTGCGTTACTCCCGTGAGTTCATTTGCGTCCGATTTTTAGCATAGTTACTGATGACAGCCATAGGAAAACTCCATGAAGGTATAGGTTAGCGCACTTCTTTGCTATAAGCTGTGACTGACATACCGCTTCTTATTTAGTGGGATGCAGTTGAACGTTAGTTCTCCTGATCTTGTCGTTTATGAGTTTCGTTGATCAAGATGTACACTTAGCCTCCAGGGGTGGCTTTAACTATGGAAATGCCGATACCCTCGTCAACTGGGCGACTTCCAACGGCAAAATGATCCGTGGTCACACGCTCGGTGAGTATCCGCCACCCCAGCCTTTGTACCTTGTTGTACTAATACATACTTGTCAGTCTGGCATTCTCAGCTTCCTTCTTGGGTCTCTTCCATTGGCGACTCTGCGACTTTGGTGCGCCTACAAATCCCATCACCCCATGAACCCTGAAAACATATTGATTGATCCTGCGGCAGACTTCAGTCATCAACAATCACATCTCGAATGTAGCGGGTCGCTTCAAGGGAAAGCTCTACGGTACGTGTTTCGATTGTTACGATGTTAACCAAAGGAGGCTAATCTATTGATACAGCCGTAAGTACATCACCTAGTTTTCTCACTCTGTAGCCAGCTTACGCCCTGATGGGGAACACTAGTGGGATGTCTGCAAGTGAGACTCTGGCGTTTTCGGTCTCTTTGGAAGTATACTTAATCGGACCCGAAACTCACAGTGAAATCTTGAATGAAGATGGTAGCTACCGATCATCGGTCTTCTACAACGTTCTCGGCGCTGTATGTTTGCCTGAGAACATTATCGGTGGGATCAGTAAACTGACCCCCGGAGACAGAACTTTGTCAAGATTGCCTTCCAGGCTGCAAAGAACGCCGATGGCAACGCAAAGTGAGCTCTTGCATCATCTGAGGGTAGACTGACCTTAACCTGCCTGCAGGCTCTACATCAACGACTACAACCTTGACTCGAACAATGCGAAAGTCCAGGGAATCATCCGAGTAGTCAACAGTGTTAACACGGGTGGGACCCGTCTCATTGACGGTATCGGGACTCAGATGCACTTGAGCGTGCGTACTCCCATCTCGCTTCCTCATAGTTCGGTTGCCCTGACATTCTTCCCATCCATGATTTCATAGACCGGGGGTGCTGGTGGTGTCCAATCTGCTCTCACCGCCCTCGCCGGCACTGGCCTCGAAGTTGCTATCACGGAACTCGACATTGCGAATGCCTCACCTAATGATTACACCACCGTCGTCAAGGCTTGCCTCGCTGTTTCCAACTGCATTGGCATTACTACTTGGGGTGTCGCTGATGTTGTGAGTACTACGCTGGAGCCGAGCCCTCATTTTCGGACTGCCTACTTATTGATTTCAGGATTCCTGGCGCGCTAGCACTAATCCTTTGTTGTACGACAACAACTACAATCCCAAGCCTGCATATACTGCTGTTATCCAAGCTATGGCTTGAAATATGGCTGGCGTTGTGTAAGGTTATTACCTGGCTTGTGTCGATTTATATATTGTGGTCCCGAGAAAAGCAATCCTTGATCATTGACTGAGATGTTGGCTGAGACTGCGTGAGCTGCAGCATGGACGAAGCTGATAGTATTCTCTAATGCTTCTCCAAGCAGTACATTAGTAGTACGAGTTGAACGAGAAACCCGAAGCAAACTTTGTGGAGTCCATGCAACCGTGGAGGCCGACAGAAGAAACATGGGGAGGTCTCATCACGGCGGTGTTGGAGTGTTGGGGGAGGTATACTTTGTTTTAGGGAGATTCTTGCTCAATTTGGTGAGATATAAATAGATTTCGTTCCCTACAAAGTACCTATAAAGCACGAGCTATTTCAGGAGATATTTATTCTGCTGATGACTTTCGACATGTCCGGGTTTTGAGTGGGCAGGATAGGGATTTACAGTCACATCCATCATTTTCCATATAAAAAGGCCCCACGTTATCATGCTCGTTGACTGAGTATCAATAGCACATCGCAGATGTCTGATATTCACCTGCATACATACGTTTGACGGCTAGTCATGAGCTAGCTGTTTCACCCAAGGAGAAATTGCCCGCGTATCATCCTTACATCCGGAGGTAACGCGACGCCACAGCGAAACCCTCAATTATTGACTCCTCGGCGACTGGGCAATCAGAATTCCATCACGGGGATGTCGCACTCAAACCCCTGCAATGGCCTATTTTCTACCTGAAGGATTGAGAGAACGTCGTTGAGTGCATTTCACAAGAGGACGAGGTATTCAGTGGCGCTCTAGAAATAGCATCTCATCAAAGACAGCTGTTCATCATCACACCCCTCGAGATGGTTCTTGACCATCATATCATCCCGTGCGCCGCGAGCAAAGTAATCCGAACGCGTGATAGAACGTTCTGTTATATTGTTCGCCGCATCTTGAAATGATGATGTTCATGAAACAGGCGCGCTCTCTGAACCGGGCCGACGTTCAGAAAGGTACTTGTAGGTACGCAACATGTATAATAAACCCAATGAAGTGATTACCCAGCCCACCATATGATAATTTGTTTTCTAAGATACTAGAGGTGATAGTCTTTGCGACTATGGATGTCGAGGCACCGCCGCCGATAAGATAGAAACCTGTGAAGTTACAGCACAGTTATAAAAGGGGACTACTAGTGGGCCGTCAAATCACTGAGAACCGAATGAACGGGACTTCCTTTAGTTGCAATACCCTTGGTAACGGGAATGATCCCGTCTTGAGGAAACGGAATACAAATAAAGTACCTGTGTCATCAATGACACGCGACCACATACCTCAATGCTCTAATCAGGCTGAGCTTTCTGGAGAGGCGGCACCGTAGATAAACGATCGAAGGTGCCAGGAGCTAGGTGACGGCGAGTGATCGTGAGGCTATCAATAGAATCTCATGCGCCTTGCGAAAGCAGGGCCAATCAAATCAGCTGTTATGATCCCGAGGCGAAACATCTAGAAAAGTGAAGTGGTCTTAAGCAAACCCCGGTGTTTGACAGTGCAACAGGACAGAGTTGTGCAGATGTTAGGTCCGTAGAGAAGATTGACTGCTTCATCTCCATAACTCCATAATTGAGCAGCACGAGGAAGCCAAGCGCCAGAAGACATCGAGAAAATGTCGCCAACGTAACACGGATATCAGCCGATTCTTGCCATATGGTTGCTGAGAACATTGGTGTTTGCTGGTCCAAGCCCACGGCGAGTAGGGCTTCGCATACAGTAAAAGAATCTTGCGTTTCGAGGCAATTGGTGGCCATCATCGCTGGTAATGCATTGGTTGCATCATACATCAAGCGGAATATAGACGTGTACAGCATGGTTATATTGGCAGATGAAGGAAGTAGGAGGTTTCAACCGTTGCGAGTCTTGATGCAATTGATATCGAATGGCCTTCCTCATATGAGCATGGGGCGGCAATAATCTCCAGTGCTATTGTTGTTGAGGAACAAGGCCGTGTCAGGCACAAGAACGCTTGAGAGATTTGAAGACAAAAGCCCAGGGCCCGGATAGGGAAGGTACATCAATCAGCCTTCAAATTTTCGAATTCCGGAATGATTCCAGGAGAAGAAGGAAGAGTCCATGAAATCTGGTGCTCGTTTTTGGCATAACGACGAGAACAAGTTGCTATGGTGATAGTCTGGCAACGTTATACAACGAACGATGATTGGAGATCGGGAGGGCGTGGGGGAAGAATCAAGATGCACCTGAACAGGTCATAACGCGTTGTGTTCCCAATATGTGAGTGTGTATTTTTACGGCATTGGGATACATAAACTTTTGTTGTGATCGCTTTTGTTATTGTCCAACTTGCTATTTCTTCGCTTGGTCCCCCTTTTCACTCTTACTCTCCTTTCAACCGCCACCATCGCCACCCACAACGATGCCTGATACGACTGCTGCACAACCTCAGGCTAAACAGAGAGGTCACAGCCATGCTGCCTCAGCTGCCCAGCCCGCGCCTCGCAAGGTCCGGTTCAACGTTGGTGAGCGCCCTTTTGTCGCTCAAAGGTGGACCAACGCTTATACTGCGCAGGAACCCAATACCAAGTCCTCGATGTTGTTGGTGAAGGAGCATACGGTATTGTCTGTTCCGCAGTGCACCGACCTAGTGGTCGCAAGGTTGCCATCAAGAAGATCGCGCCGTTCGATCACTCTATGTTCTGCCTGCGGACACTACGAGAGCTTAAGTTACTGAAGTTTTTGAGCGAGTCTGGCGTCAGCGAGAATGTCCGTCGTTTTTCCAACTATTTCGCCTTTCATGCACTCATCCGTTGTCAAAGATTATCTCGATCCTCGACATTATCAAACCACCCTCGCTTGAGGCATTCAAGGAGGTTTACTGTGCGTTTATAGTCTCAGTTGCGACTCTCGTATTGTCTGACGGTCATCTACGACAGTGATTCAAGAATTGATGGAGACTGATATGCACCGCGTCATTCGAACTCAAGACTTGTCCGACGACCATGCCCAATACTTCATTTATCAAACTCTACGCGCGCTGAAAGCTCTGCATTCAGCAGATGTCATCCATCGTGATCTTAAACCGTCAAACCTCCTCCTGAATGCCAATTGTGACCTCAAAGTCTGTGACTTTGGTCTTGCTCGGTCTGTCAAGACTGCTGAACCCTCTGGCACCGAGACCGGTTTCATGACCGAATACGTTGCGACCCGGTGGTACCGCGCTCCCGAAATCATGCTTACTTTCAAGCAATACACCAAGGTTGGTTTATTAATCGCCATCGCTACTTGTACCTTCGAGACTCAAGCGGTCCGGCTCTTTTAGGCTATCGATGTATGGTCTGTCGGGTGTATCCTCGCGGAGATGTTGTCTGGCAAACCACTCTTCCCAGGAAGAGATTACCACCATCAATTGACGCTGATTCTGGATGTCTTGGGTACGCCGACGCTGGATGAGTTCTACGCCATTACAACGCGACGTTCACGTGATTATATCCGTGCTCTTCCGTTCCGCAAGAGGAGACCATTCGCACAGATTTTTCCCAATGCGAGCCCATTGGCGGTGGACTTCTTGACCAAGACTTTGGTAAGTGGCAACTCCCCCAACATTTTTCCTATCAGGAGTTCTGATGTTCGGGGTCATGCGGCTGCGAACCACCTGTCTTACGCAATCTTTCCCTCACACTACAGACTTTCGATCCGAAGAAACGGATTACTGTTGAAGATGCCCTGGCTCATCCTTACCTGGAAGCTTACGTGCGTGCTTTGTCTACTTGATTCATCCCACCCATTCTCATGTCCCGTCCATAGCATGATCCTGAAGATGAGCCTGTGGCGCCACCTCTTGATCCCGAGTTCTTCGACTTCGATTGTATGTCCCACTATCCATCACCGTTAAAGCCATCTGTTTCATACCTTCTGTCCAACAGTACACAAAGATGATATCAGCCGAGAACAGCTGAAAGAGCTTCTCTACGAGGAAATCATGTCCTTCCAACCCGCCCCCATGACATAAGGATTCTACCGCAGTCAAGATGTTTTCTCATGTATTACTATCGCAGCTTGCACATAATACGTTTTGGACCTCTCCATTCTTTCATCCCCATACACACAATATCTGCTTTTTTGTCATTACCTTTCGTATTGATGTACACCTACTGGCTTGTTGAGCGAGTTCTGGGTGAAGGGTTGTTTACATTCGTGGGTTAGCCTAGAATCTCTTTCATGATTTCTCCCCTTTATCTTCCCTCTCCCCCTTTTTTTTGACGAACTGAAACGTAAAGTACACGAAAATTTGTGTTCTGGTTCGTGGCAAATGCAGTTTCTATGACTGGCCTGTCGGGTGTTGCTCTTGTCGCAGTTATTGCGGTGCCTTTTTCTGATTCAAGTGTTGCAGTAGGACCTTTGGGTAATGCATAGTAATTTTGTTATCTCTGAGGAGGAGCTGCGCCGCAGTTCACCCAATGTAGCCTGGTCTATTCTATCAATAACATTCTTAACGGCTCAAAGTCCTGGAAACCGGATATCAAAATGCCCATGAAGCTTAGCTACTACCGTTTCAAGGCATTATGGTCGTGAACCCCCACTGTAATGTATCCGTATTGTGTTGATTAGCATAAGACACCAGAAATGTTTCAGCATACTCCTAGAACTGCTTGGCTTAGGTAAGTAGAACCGAGGGTTACACGTTGACTTCCTTTCCATAAGCCTCCTGAACAGATCTGAGGACAAGGCAACTGTATAGAATCGTCATATCCACACTATGGAATGGAGCCGCAGCATGAATAAGAGGACCATGTGGTCTGAGTGAATCTCCACTATTTTTAGCGATAACATTGTACAACGTCTGCCAACAGAGTTGTCGAACTCCAAGCTCCGATGTGATTGAATAGGGGACAACGAATGACTCCTTGGCATTGAAGGTCAGCACGATGGGACTTTGACCTGATAACGCTACTTCCTGACGGCCGAGAAGACTGGATTGAACACCGAGGAAAAACAAAGTACCCTAGTATGCCCGAGGCAGTAAACTATACTCGTAGTCGTTACACATGCATGCAGATATGTCAATCAAATCCTGACTAAATTCAATCTCTCTCAGCATGGGGTATACCACCGCGCCGGGAATATTCAATTTGAACCTCGCGCACCTTTACACGGAAGAAAAAGTCCTCAGTAAATGCAATGCATATTCACAAGACAAATTACAACATGATCCACTTACCCCAAGGTCCCTCTCCCCACGAGGGATACCAGCCTCACTTCGGGCATCAATAAATTGCTCCAAATCCCTCTTCTCCCCATGAGGAATCCCGCCCCGAGTATAGAGTCCGATCTGGACATCAACGGAACGGACAGGACGGCTCGGAGGTAAACCCGCGCCATGAGGCGCTGCGGCCGCCGGCGGGAGGGGCATGGCGGATACGATTGAACCAGCCAGAGCGAGCAGAGAGAAGGCGGTTATTATAATTCTGGAGAAAGACATTATGGTAGTATGAGAATGAATCACGGTGTTGGGTGCGGTTCAGAGCCTTTAGTGCGAGGGTCTCTAGCAGGAGAGGGGGTTAGCTTGACAGTAAGCATGGTGCGGATTTATATGAAAATGAAGTTGGCCGCCAGAGCCACTAAGTCAGATTTATTAGGAGATTGTCAAGGAACGAACATCCAGAACTAGAACAAAGACGTAAGCTTTGAATGTTGTGCATGGAATTTATGTTAACGTTTGGGTGACATGTCGGTGCTTGAGAAGACGGGATGGCTCGGTGAAGTGACAGAAGCAACTGAATTGCGTCTCCCCTGGATTCTGGTCTCCGCCGTCCGAGCTATGATCTGACAGCGAATAGATTCAATTTGAGTGTATGCAGATAACATAGAATGGGCTTGGATATGCATATATGAGGCATAGACGGCATAACGAGGGAGGAAAAAAGACAGCCCAAAAACAACTAGCTATCGCCAGTGAATGTGAAGCAGAAGAAGAAAAAAATTGAATTCAAGCAACAGCAGTCACACAACAGTAGAAAACTAAAAAAGGAATGTAGTAAAAGAACAACGGACGCATACACACCCAAAAAATGATGGAAGGGGGAGAAAAAAAGTGAAACGTGAAAGACGTACAGACGTATACAATGCATGCAATGAAACGGACGGACAGCGTACAAAGATAGCTTTTGGAGGTCATAAGTGCCCAAAACGCCAAATCGGACACACCGCATTAACAACCAATCCCCAGCTTCCACCATCCATCTACTCATGTCGTCGGAACTGAAGCATCTGCATCATCATCCGTCCAGCTTGAACCCATCTAACCACATCTGCCAACCAAAAAAGAACAGCCCACCCAGTTCACTAACGACCTCACCCCTCTATTCCGCCAAATGGCATGCCTCTCTCCCTAGTCAACTCCCCCAAAGCAAAATTTACTTGCCAGGGGGAGGTACACCACGACCCCTACCAGAACCGCGACCACGATAACTGCCCTGCCCTCGTCCCTCACCATTGACAGGAGGAGCACCACCACGCGGACGAGGAGCAGGCCTGTCACCACGCTCCTTCTTGGTTTCGATGAAGATCCTGAGAGGCGCATCGGTGCCGATATCGACGAACACACCACCATCACCGCCTTGGCTTTGGTTCATGCTGGCGACGATCGCACGCCTAGCAGCTTCCACCGAGGAGAACTCGAGGAATGCACATGCTTTGGTGCGGACAATTTCCAAATCTTTGATAGGACCGAACCTGGACATTAGAGTGCTGCTGAGCATCGGTTGTGTGATTGGTTCCACGACACCCTGGGGGAGTTTAAGCGAATAAAAGACTATGGATTACGTCAAGACGTACCTTGATGAAACATTGGGGAGTATTCACAGCCTGGGCGGCCTGGAGTGCGGGATGCTCAGACCTGGCTGGGGGGCCACGAGCAGGGGGAGGTGCAACAGCAGCAGCAGCGGCGGCGGGAGTCTGCGTACCACTGCTAGGGGCTGGGCTGGCAGGAGTCTCGGTAGTTCCACGCGACTCTTGGGCAACAGCGGAACCCCATTTCTTGGAATTTGAGGCAGCAAGTGAAGCCCATGAACGAGGGGCAGCAGGGGCAGGAGCGGGGGCAGCGGGTTGAGGAATAGCAGCAACAGGAGCAGCAACGGGGATGGGGATGGGGGCGGGAGGTTGGGGAGCAGGCGTAGAAGCGGGAGAATTGTCAACTGCAGGAGCGGGCTGCACAGGAGAAGGGGCGGGCTTCTCGGGCTCGGGGACGGCAGTGTGACCGTTAGGCTGAACGGGAGAAGCAGCCGGGACGGGCTGGGGCTCCGGAGCCGGGGTCGGAGGTCGGGGCGCGGGCTCGGGGACATCGTTGGTGGGAGCCTCCTCGGTGGGGGACGGGAAAGAAGGAGCGGGGGAAGGAACGGCCGGAGGAGGTGACGGTTCACGGGCCGGAGTCTGCGGTGCTGCGGCAGGGGTTGGTGCAGTCTCGGAAGGCGCGGCCTCAGGCTCACCAACCGAGTCAGCATCGTCCGTCTCAACGGCCTCTTCCTTCAAGAACCGGAAGATATCATTGAGAACAAAGTAACCGTTGGGCTGCTCAGCGAGGAAGAAGGTTTGCACAAACTTCCGCCAAGCCTCGCCGCGATTTGACATCTCGCCAATGACCTGGATGATGATGCCACCATTTGCCGAGGCCTGAGCATCTACAGAGTGAATGAAGACCTTGCAATCCTGGAAACCAATGGAAGTAATTTTCTGGTGGATTTCCTGAACATACGGAGTGATTGGTCAGCTGTGCTGCGTGGATGGATCTAACAGACGAGAGGACAAAGATGGAAATGGGCGGCACTTTCGCCGTAAAAACGAGGCAGAGACGCGTGAAAGGGTGGAGGAGGCGAGAACGGGTTGAGAGAGAAAGAAAAAGACAAACCTGTTGACCGAAACAAGGTTTTCCCTCCTCTCCCTCGGTGCCGTGGATGAAAGTGGAGGATTTTGTGTAGAAGCAATGCAGACGATTAGGCTGTTTGTTGACAAAAGTGTAGTACTGAGGAACAAACTGCCAACCGACTTCGGAAGGAACGACGTTTTGGTGGATGGTGGACGAGGTAGAAGAAGACATGCTAGAGGGGGTGAGTAGTGGCTGCGGGAAGGAAGAGTTGGACTCACGGGAAGATTAAATGGAAATAAAGAAAGCGACAGAGGCGGTGGGTGAGCGAGTCGAGGTGGCCAACAAACCAAAAAATTATGTACGCAATCGTCCCCGGCATCTCCCGGATTTAGACGCCCATGGAACCTGCCAGAGTCCGAATAATATGTCCACATAGCCTTCTCAGATGCGCGCATAGCCATTTCACTACTTATACGCGCGCACAACTATCTAGTCTCCACAATGCCTTCCAATACCACCATCTTCCTCCTGCTCTTTGTCATATTTGCCTTCTGTCTCACTGAACATGGTGTATACGCCTTCGGTGCTGGCAACATCCCTTCGTAGGCACCGTTATATTCATGAGACACAGAAATAAGTCGTTGATTGAACACAGATTCGCCTACATGGAGGGCAGAGCCTTCCGCCACGGCGATATTGTCCGTTCTGTCGTTTGTTACCCTGCCTACCATCCTGATGCCCTATACAGGAAGATGTACTATCTGATCTTATCAAGAAAGGGGCAGGCAGCTTTGCGCTCACCGCAATTCTAAGCAAGGGCTCCAAGTTTAACGGTCTCGACATCAAGCGCGTATACTTCGGGTGCGATCCATCTCCACCTAGAAGCCAATCTTATCATTGCTGATCACCCCCTCGTGTCCAGTAATTGGCTTCGCGATTACAGCCAGGTGCGTTTGTGCCATGTGTCGAGCTATCCCATTTACTATCTGATATGACGTCGCTATAGGCAGTTGACATTGCATCACTCAAGAAAGTTCAACTCCAGGTCCGTCAACCCAATCATTTGCATTCGTTTATTGATTTTGAAGCAGACAATCATTAATCTATGCATGGTCCTTGGCTTCCTCGTACGTCTCTGAGAATCCTTCTTCTTAGATTTTAGCTTATTGCTTTAGGCTCATGGCTATGCGACCCACGAATTCGAAGTCACGCCAGAACGATTAGGTTGCTATCTCCCTGTGAGCGCAATTTTGTCTACGCCATTGCCGTTTGCTCAATTCTGACTAGACGGAACATATCGACAACCCTAAAGGTTATGGCGATGGCGAAGATGCCAGGAAATATCACCCAGGTCTTCGCGGCCCAGTCGATGTGCGTCGAATATGAGTCTCGTGACAAGCTTTCCTCTCATGTTCGCTAATAGCCACGGGAGCTCGAAATCGATTACCGGACCGGAATGAAGAATTACATCGCCAATGGTACAATAATGTGTCATACATGCTATTAACGTCTCATGAGCATCTTTCAGAAAATGGCACATGGGATACATCCAGGGCTCTCGTCCGCCGCACTCTCGAGAGGTGCATTCACCTCGGTCGCCAACATCGCTCCCAGGGCAGGAAACAGGACGAGTATGAAGCATACAGGCTCCTAGGCCAAGCCGTAGGTATCCCAGATTCTTGTGTGGCGTATCCGTTCTCACTCTCGTCCAGCTGCACACACTCGAAGACTTCCCCGCTCACTCTAACTTTTGCGAGTTGGCGCTCGTATCCATGGGCCACCCAGAAGTCTTTGTTCATGTCGGTGATCAAGTGAAGATTCAAGCTCCCGGTGGCAGATGGGTTGCTCCTATCGTGACCGGTCAGACTCTTTCTTGGCTTGGGATGTGGTCGTGTGCTCATATGTGGCGTTTTGCAGGTTCCTTTGGCTCAAGTGATTTCATCCACTCCCTCCTCGGAGGTACGTATATATCCTCTTATTTTCACGTTTCATCTTACCAAACTTGTTTTAGAGGCCAGTGACCACTTGGTGAGTCGATCGGTATTTTCTAAGCTGGACTGAGTTCAAGTTCCGTTGAATTTTAGAGTGAAGTATGTATCACCGCAACCATTTCTTGCCGTACGCTCCCTGATACTCCTGTACCATAGGCATCCGTTACCGACCTCAACCGTGAGATCGACCGCGCAAAGACCAAGTCAATCCAGCAATCCACTCGATCTGGACCTAGTGGCATTCCGTCTGACCCCACATCTGTCCTGCGTCAACTCTTCACGTCTATTCCAGGCAGTGACGGGAATGACATGAGCAGGGATATGGACGCAATCGAGAGGATCCGAGCTGGACCTGCAGCTGGTGGGAAGAATCCAGAAGAAATGAGCCCGCAGGAGCTTCATGCAGTGCTTTGGCAGGTATTGACATTCAGGGATTCCGGTGCGTTTATACCATTCTATTGGAATGAGTGATTGTTGATTAGAGGATATCAGTCGTGAAGAAGATTTCGAAGACGATCGAGAAGATTCCTGGACTAGGTCCCTTGATCGAGAAGATCCAGGACGGAATTTCTGGTGCGTAGTGCTCGGCTTCGGCTTTGAGGCTCAACTAATAAAGCGATGTGATAGTTTTTGTCTTCACGACCCTCGAGGTATGGTAACCGGTCATATCACATAGAATTAGCTTTTTTGACTTCAAGAACAGCCTTTCCTCAAGCCCATTCTCAAAACTGCGACCTCCAGCTTGGCAACTGTCTCCGGAGAAGTTATCGACACACATGACCAATACGAAGTGTTTAATGATCCTCGCGCCGTATGTTCTAGCCCTTCCTCTCGATCATGGATGCGTACTCAACGGCCCTTAGTCTGATCCCACGCATTCATTCTTGAGCAAGGACCATTTCGTTCGTCTGCTTCCTTGCCTGCGCCCCAATGTGACCTAATGCATTGACAGAACCTGGTTCTCAATGAACCTGCTGGTCGAGTTGCCCAGGCGATCGTACATCATGCAGTAACCCTTGTCGTCAAAGCTTGGGATAACACGTCAGAGAACATTCATGTCATCACCGAAGATATTCTCCAATGCTTGTACGTAGTGTCCGCTCATCGTCGTGAGGACTGACCTCATCACCTCCGTATTTCATTTCACAGGTTCCACCCCGACTTTCATAACCCTAGCTCTAAGATCCAACGCGAGATGCTCCAAACTGTGCGGGACTGGCACCAGAAACTAGGAAGCAAGCAGCGTTCCACCCTTTCACGTCTCAGCAAGGATGCAGTGCGGAACCACGATAATATTCGTCTTGCTGGGGAGGGCGGTGCACCTGCTGCCCAAGGCTCACTTGCTGCATCACAAGGTCACCAGTTCCAGCACACTATTGCAGGATACGCCCAGGGCGTTCCTGGGGCACAGGCGTTGTTCAGCGCGACAGGGTTCGGAACAGCAAAGTCTGGAGCAGAATTTGCTACTCCTGCAGGACCCCCTCCTCCGAGTTCATATTCAAGCGGCCCTTCACTAGGCGGATATCCGCCTTCCTTGGGTCCTCCGCCGACTTCATCTTACCCCAGTATGAACCCTCCACCAGTCCCACCATCCGGGGGTGGAGGATTCCAGCCACCTACGCATAGTGGATATGCACCCTCATATGGCCCGTCTCCAGGCTCACAAGGCCCTACATTCCCTGGAGGCTCTTCTTCGCCGTCGTTCCCTAGTTTCCCAGGTTCAGGACCAGCGCCGCCTGGTGGATTCTCGTCGTTCTCCGCTCCTTCTGGTCCGCCTCCCGGGTTTCCCGGTGGACCTGGCTCTCGTGAACCACCTGGGTTCCCGAGTGGATTGGGTTCTCGCGAGCCACCTGGTGGGTTTGGTTTCCCTGGTGCTTCCCCTCCTCCTGCTAGTAGTGGCCCCGGCGGTATACCAGAACCATTTGGTGGACTTGGGTTCCCTTCGGGACCTCCTGGGGCTGGATTGCCTCCGTTTGGCGCACCGGAACCTGATGGACATCACCACCACCATCATGACCATCATCATCATAGCCATGGACCTCCGGGTGGCTATGGACAAGGTCCACCGCCACCTGGATGGTGATCGAAGCCCCCCTTGCTGCGATGACGCAGGGTTGGACTTTGTCCGGGTTTAGGGAGGTGGGATGTGCCGGTTTGTGAAAGGGGTTAAGAGTTCAAAGATAGAGCGTGTGGGATTTGGCAGAAGTCTAAAGAAAGTGAAATTGAATGTATTGGAGTGCCCTGATCGACCGGGGCGTGTGGAGATAAGGACAAAATGTGATGTTTATACAAGGGATTGAATTGTTCGTGTGTATGAGTCTGTTGTTAACTTGTTACTAGATGTATGTACAGATGTAATTATGCTGTTGTACGTGAACGTTTGAACAGTGATGTGATTTATTCTCTTTCGCATTTTTCAAATGTAGCTGTTTGACGATGATATTAAGGTTCAATGAAATAGTGGACAGTAGTATCGAATGGAGTGCAAGTAGAACGAAGTGAAATTGCAAGAATAAGGAATGTGTGACCAAGGTCCGTGATTGTCCGACGAGCAACTATTACCAAAAAACATACAATGAAGAATTGGAGAACTAGTGAGGGGAGCGGTTATTGGGAAAGTATGATATTACAAAAATGGTGCTGATTAGGTCTTTTTCATTGGATGAATGAATGGTAAGGAATGAAGAGCAGTTGTGTTACGAGGCGTAATATGGTACAGGAGAGAATTAGGAAAGGACGGGACAGCGAGTAAAAGAATGCAAGCAGGGAGGCGGGGGAGGGATACTGTACATTTTGATTGCGAGGGAGGAGCAAGGAGCTAGCCCATTCAGGGTTGGCTGGCCAGTGGGACGTGCTTGGTCCGCTCCGAATTCCGGTCTGAATTCGGGACCGTTTCTGCAGCGTAAGAGGATAGGGGCATTGTTTGCAAGACATTAACCGATGCAGAGGCCAGGAGTGCATCAACGATTGTTCATTTGTTTAGCGTTTCTTGATGTCATGATTTGAGCGCACGCCGATGGAGGGAGGAATTCATTCTCCATTGCGGCTGATGACAGTCATGAGCCCTGGCACACCCCGGATTTTGTCCATGGCGACGGGTTGGAGAGTATCGCAGCAGGTGGCTTGGGTTGCGCAAGCTGAGTATTGGACCTGTGGGTGGTGAGCTAAGGGTTGTGAGGGGTGTGGTGATGGTACGTACATGGACTTTGAATTGACCTCGTGGTCTGTTTTTGGGCTCGTTGATCACATATGACCAGCTAGCAGGAGCACATGAGTGGGAGGAATAACGAAGAACAACTAAGAATCTCACCTCTCATCTACGAGAGCATTAGCGCCAAACCTCGAAGCTTCTAGCATCAAAGCCGTCCTCGTCGCACGTAGTAGTGGGACGACGTTAACTCCTCCATTCCCTGCACAGACGTAAGTGTCTTTGTGCAACATGGGCGCTTTGGCCTGTGACTTTCGGTTGGCGAAGGTGCGGGGATGTGTTAGCGGCTGGGCTCCCGAACTGCAGGTGATGGTGTATTGTTTCTTCTTGGACTGGCGTTCAAGATGACGAAGCTTGATGAACATGTTTGCGATGCCGCCTACTGAAAGGCGCACCCCACCGTCCGGCGTGGAAGCACTCGAAGTGCTGCTGGTGCTGGAGGATGTCGAGTAGAGAGGAGCCTTGCCCTTGGCCTTTGAGTTAGGAGAAGGGGTGCCGGTGGAACGGGTGCGAGTGCGACCGAGGATAGCCATGGCGTTGGTGGGCAGAGGCGGATGAATGAAGAGGGGAAGATTGGGGAAAATAGAGGAAAGGGGAGGATGGGGGGATTTATATTCGGAAAGGGTGAATGGAGATGAAGGATTTGGTGCTATTTTCGGCTTCTGGCGTTGATCCCAAGAACGTATCGAGCTGGCGGAGTTTGATTTCTTTTGTCGCTCACAGATCTTCGCTAGATCCACCGGCCGTCTTCTGGTCTCTCCACGGCCTCTCCCTGATTCATGTTTCCAGTTCTGTGCTACGCTCTCCAACTCTGACAATATTCCTGGTGCAAGTCCTGAAGCCCGTCTGAAACTCAGGCTTAACTTTAGCTTAGTCCACTTGAGTCATCAGAGCATTTGATGTACCATCACGTCCGTGATATGGGATCGCAAATACTATATATGGACTCCTCCTCCCTGCACGCTATCAGTCTAGATGGACGCCTTCTCATAAGTACCGGCCTCTCAATTCATATATGTAAGTATCATATCCCTTTCTTTGAGTCTCTCTATTGCCACGCAGCTCCACCTACAATGCTTTAAATTCAGGCTTGGGCCCTATCGTCTTATACCCTAAGATCTGTTTTGATTCCGACTTCCATCTCCAGCTGATGCTGCTTTGATTATACGGCGAGTTATGGCGCCTTCATCACACTCAGTATAAAAACAGATATCTCGCCTGGCAAACATCCACCGAAATAACTGAGACGACCACTCACGAGCGCCCCCACGAGGCAATTTATCAACATCTGTTTGATGGTCGGAAGACAATGACGGATGTTAGGGTGTTACCCATCCGCGCACGGTCACATTGCGTTTCGTATTTCCAAAACCCAGCGCTCCGACGACCCAATCAGTGTTACCGGCAACATACCCGGCATGGTCAGATAATACCAGGACCCTTTCTTAGTATACGGATGTGGACGCCAACATACCCAGGGATTGTTTGTGACACAACGTGTTGTAAGAGACCTTCCCAGGTCTGGGCACCCTATCGCCCATAATCGCCTCTCATATATCTTCCCAGGTCCGCTGCCTGTACCGTACAAGACCGGCTACAGCGGGGCGTTGCCTATCGCCCTTCATCTATTCGCCGACTGCGGTCAGTCACCTGAAGCAAGGAGCACAATCCGGAGTCATCACGACCCTCGACGGAGCCGATCACGATTAGGTCTACACAAGAAGCAACAAACTGCGGCGAAGTGCAATGGGGACTTTCAGGGCTCCATGGTAGTAAACCTCGATCAAGCTCGTTTGGTTGTTCGATCATGGAGACGCCAGCGAACGCTGACGCCAAGGGTGTGTGGCATTTTGACTTCGAGGCGCTGTTACAATAGAACTTGGATAAAACTTGTTGGGGCGTGTCGTCATGACCCACCACATTGACCAATACTGAAAGCTCCTCATGTTCCTCAACTTCGGCACTCATTACGGGTGACTCACGGCAATGTACATTCCTCTGATGCACGATGGGATGATCGTACCTTGAACTCTTTCTTTAAACACAACGTCATCGATGAACGGGGCCTTTTAATTGACTCATACCGCCTTTCCACTCCGCTGTATCTGCTGTAGTATTTGCTGTAGCACTCTACTAGTTGCATTCAAACCCCTCCCGAAATGCACAATGTATAAAGTTATTCATAGCACCGCTGTACGTGGAGCGTGCTAATACTCCAACATTCGGCGGCCGCGTGCGTTGCTCTATCCTTGGTCCGTGTCAGAGCTACGCTCCACCTTCCTGGGGCAACGTCATGCTTTCCCAACAGTCTGCCTGGTTGAGTATATCCAATTTGTGAACAAAAGGCTCAGCCACCTACAGTCCATTAAGAGGATTAGGATTGGCCTTAGGATTGACACTCTTATCTCGTTTCGCTTCGGGTCATGGTCGCTCCAAAATCGATTCGCGAAACCCTGTCCAATCGAAATCGGCATTCCGTAGTGACAATCTAATAGCCGATAAGGGTAAACTCAGGATGCGAAGAGCAGACCGACTAGGAGACCTAAACTCTTTGTTCATGCCAGAAACGTCCAAGGTCGCTCGACTACCCCACTATCAATTCTGAATTTTCATTTCCGGCGCGCGTGATCATGTGTAGACTCTTCGTTGAAAGTCCAGAGCCTGGCGCATGGTTCCGCGAAGAAGACTCATATGGATCTTCTAAGGTCGTGGAGAGTCTTCTGGTCTTCGGTAGCCACCAACACCGACGGGGGTGTCTTCTGGGTTCTCCACAAGTTCTACCTTAGCCGAGTGTTGGTTCCGAACAGCGGGTGCATCCAGTCTCTCTGCTTCGTATGTGATAAGGGGAATTGCTCTTTTGGATTTAACTTCGCATCCCCACAGGCTCATCGTATATACAAAACAGGAAGTTTCTAGGGCTAGTAGACCGTGTGTGTAGGCCTAATTGGGTGTACGACCATCGACTGGCATGTGGCGACTCGTTGACTCGTTGATACACTGTCGGGCTGTCAATTTGTCAAATACTGGGCACTCACACAATGATTGACGTATCCATTGTCCGAGGACACCGCCAACTGTGGGAATGCTTTCCGACACTGTCGGAACAATGGCAATTCAAATATTCACGATGCATAATCGCCTCCCATGCCTGAGCGTCAAAAAAACATGTTCCGGGCATGCTCGCTCAATCACCATCATGACACTTCTGAATGAAAACATACGTCGTTATTAGTGATTAAGCCGAATAACTGAGCACTATCTATTGTATGTGTGGCTGGTATACATCTGATCATTGATTGATTTTTTTGTCGATGACCACCATCATGCATCCGTCCCCGGATGTCTTGCCAACAACTTCTTCTGTGCACGGAACAGATCATAACAAAGTTTGGAACGTAGGGGACTACTATCGCCGCTACCATGAGAGAGTGGTGTCATATCAGCATCTAAACCTTGTTGTATATACCTTCTGACCGTGGGTAATGGACCTTCGGAAGACTATGGCGATCCGTGATTCATGGATCTTCTTTGGGGTTCTATCTGGCATAGCGCTCTAAATTCAGAGTCGGGAGTCGGGGTGTTCAGAGCCGGAGGTAGTTTCAAATCCTGCGCCACATGCACCAGGTCCACGATAGGACCTCAACGTCATTTTGCGAGGACGCTGCGGATCCTCTCCGAGCCCCGCCCAGGCGGATCAGCCCCGTTCGACGAGGTATTCGGAACTCAACGCATGGGCAGATAGTTTGCCGACAGATCTAGAACTCGGGCTGTTAAGAAATTGTCAAAGAAAGCAGGGAGGATTTCTGTACATTCCTGAATGATGCAAGCGAAGCGATGAGAACGTTTCAGCATTTGCAGACCTGGGCTCACAATGGTATTGCTTTCACCAACAGGGCTAGGCGTATGAAACATAAACAAATGAGCCCTCGTTCATGTTGATGTGTCAATGTAGGCAAATACCCGCAATAATACCCAGGCGCAAGGAAAACCACACTGGTATTTCTGTGGTCCTGAGGAGAGATAGCCAAGAGTCATGATAAGTCCATCATATAACGTGTGCCGAGTCGTTCTAATCGTCTAGCTGATATCATCCAGGAGCGCACAGACGGGCTTCTCTTATTTCTTTATCTTCTTCTCATAGCGGTAGACCGGCAACCCATGCGTTTGGGCCTCTGATGTCTAGTCAAGACATTCCTATCTCCACTTGGATGCGGTTCAAGTAACCTTGGCGTGAAAATGACACTGGAATCCAGATCGTGAGCTCAGTATGTATGTCGTATGTCTGAATATGACATCGGCGCTCGACGTCGAACGCTTTGGCAGATCGGATACAAGAGTCGTGAAAGAACGAATCGAGCTCCGTGGCATAAAACATTCAGAAGACAACAGGCCCGCCCGCCTGCCCGCCTAAGCTTCCGTCCGATTATACTTCTATCACATCCTCGAGTGTTTAGTTCGGGGCCTGAGAGGTGCGTCCGGCGAGACACCTCACTACTCCTGGTCGCCAAGCAGGGCACCCTACCATCGTCCTCGTGCGTTTAGAAATCGGGTTTGCTACGTGACCCTCGAATGAAATCCCATTTGTGAAATATGAAAACCCCTCGCCCGCCCATCGTCATTTCGCTTCAGCTCCTTCAGGGAAGCTACTGTCCATTCTGGGATAACCTTTTAGGTTGGACATGTCCTTGCCGTAGTGGCGAGGCTGTCGCCACAAATGCGATGTATGAATGGGTTCATGACAGGGGTTACGCCACATATGTCTTGTATGGACCAAGTTCGGGACAATCCCTAACGAAACAACGTTTTTGTGACATGAATGCTGAATATTGAATGCTCGTTGTCGCTCGGCAGGAATTATCTGCCGGGCTTTCCTCCATTCTACGGCTCTGGATCGATGATCCTCCCCTTTGCTAGATCTCGGGTATGAGATATGACCGAGCCGCCGTAGGTGCAAGAGCCTTGGTCAACATCAGTCCTTCCACCTCACGTAGCGGTACGTTCGTCTCCCATTCCCTAGGATTGGAGAGAGAGTCCAATACATCGGTAGCACCCTAGCAGTTAAGTGCAAGATTGACTTATGTAGGCGGCTGCATGGGAACCTGGGGATCGTCGGCGTCATGCAGTAGAGACCGACCAGTGTCGATGAGTAGCTATAAGGAAAAGGCCGACAAAATCGACCGTAGTGTCAAAGTTTGCGAAATTGCAACTTAGTCTGTCGACATTTTGGTATTAGGAGGTCAAAGAGACAATTCAGGCTCAAAAGACAGAAGTATGACAATAAATAATGTTCAGAAACAATATATTGATGGCTTAACACCATGAGAGGGCGACGTACAAAATCGGACACGCAATAGGGAACTCTCAGCACCCAGGCATGGCACGAGGTCAAGCCGGGGTTATATCTACAAACCTCTTCCTATCCGAGTGACCTGACCATGATGAGAGCTTGAGACCTTTCGCGATTGCGGAAGGAGCCTGTAGGGCGTTCCTGGGGATTGACGGGAGGGAATTTAAGGGCAGTTGTAGAAGCATAGTGTCGCTAGGGGAAGAGCAAGATCCAATTTGTTAACGTCTTTAAGTGTCCTGAACTGCATGATTAGCTAGAGGCGCAGATGGTGAAACACCGGCATGTTATTGCGGGACAACAGAAATCCTAGGCTTGGAGTTCAGGGCGGCCGCCACGCAAAGTTGCGTGCGAAGTAAGCTCTCTCGGCCAGAAAATGCCGCGGTCAATGACTAGTCGACTAGTTGACATTTTGCGAATTGCTTGTACGAATATCCAGTCTCATTCGGACACATTTGTTCGAAGGGTGAGGGAGGGGAATTCGGCCCTCCTCTTGTCGGGTTTTTAACGACTACTCCATGCTGGAGTACAGGCACAGCGACTTCGGGGAGTCAATCTGGTGTGCTGACCTTGAGCTTCCTTGCTCATCAGGCCTCGCGTTTCGTGGAACAGCAACATTGCTTGGTACCTCGTGACGAGGAGCCTCCTCGAAGGGGACAACGTGTGGGGACCCACCACCAACACGCTGTGGGTTGCCCCTGGCGGGGGCCCACTTTAACCTGGCATAGCTGCGCAGGTTCCAAGAGCCGGAGAATAAATTTCGAAATTACCCAAGTTTATATAACCCAGAAACTCGTGCTGACTAAGCGGACACTTCTCTTCCAAACAACACCGAGGGCAGAATGGTATGAACATGAACATCTGCTATTCCTTTACATATGCTAACAAATGACTTAAGATTATCCCAGTCCGATGCTTTTCGTGCGGTAAAGTCATTGGCGACAAGTGGAATGCCTATTTAGAATTGCTAGCAAACGACATGAGCGAGGGGTTCGTCATATTTTCTCTTTCGTACGGTTGAATCTCACCGTAATCCCTTGTTCCCGTATGCTTTAGTGACGCTCTTGACGAATTACAACTCAAGAGGTATTGCTGTCGACGCATGGTCTTGACTCATGTCGATCTCATCGAGAAACTCCTCCATTACAATCGTGCGCTCTTCTATCTTGGTTCTATGTGCACCTATGACTAACCATATAATTCCCTTTCTGTTTACATAGCTATGGAGCGCTCCAAGGACAAGGCAGCGAACTATGCGTGACACTACTCGACCATACATATCTCAGAGAATTCGAAGCAAAACATACCGCTCTCGCGCTTGGTTCTGGCGAAAAGAGCGAAAAGGTTTAGAGAGAATGGAGATGTAGAGAAGAGAATTGGGCTAGCAAGTGCTTCTCATCTGTTATTAAAAATGTACTTTCATGGCTATCCATAGAACAACTCCAGCAGCAATGTGAGACCCTAAATATCATGTCTTCTCCTACGTAAGGAAAACCTTGTGCCCAACACCAAGTCCTGTTACCTGCTACCCCTCAAGCCCCCTTGCTTTGATCGCAACTAAAACTGATCACCTTGCGCCACATGTCAAGAGGACGCTGAAAAGAATCTCTTTTTTCGGCCGGACCCTTGTCCGTCTCTCAAGACCAGTTCATCATGTTTTCGATCGCTAACGAGGGAATACCTGTAGATCTGTTTGGCCGCTTCCTGACTACATTCGGCGACGCGTTTCCCTAATTGCCGATGTTCTTTGGGGGTCCAATACTACCAGGATTCGAAATGGCTGGGCAAGGACGGTTCGGTGTCAATTACTAAGGGTCAGCCCGGCTTCGAACCCCTCTCTAATACCAGGACTGGGGAGGAAAGAAGGCAGAACCGCGCGAGTGAGGAACGCAATGTGTAGCTCTCCTATCAGGATTTTTGAACCGGTTCATCAATATGTCCATGATTTCGCGGACGAGAGCCCACCCCCCACCGGGCAGAGAATCACTGGGTGTGTTCGTTTCCATTTCTCAGCCAAAAGCTACCGACGCCGAAGGCCAATACCAATGCCCCCTATCTGCTCTACTTCCTCATCAAAACAAAGAAGAATTCAGCTGAGTCCCGGGCCCTGTCAGCGAGCGAAGGTAAGAGACGACAGGACTGGTCCACGTTCAATTTTCAGCATTTTCGCAGGCGGACCCCCTGCCTACCCACTATGGACAGGGAACGACGGTCCCTGAAACTACCATGTCTACATGTTTTACAGTACTGGAGATCATGTTGGCCAAATTTTCATGGAATAGCCAGATCGAACGTTTCATCTGCCCGCGTTATCAACGGTGCTCTATCGAGGCGCTGCAGCCCCGGCAACCCTAGATGGTGAAGTTGATGGTTAAGAGAGATCAAGGGACCATGGCAATGAACCTCCCATGCAATACGCTGTTATCGGGGTTTTCAAATCTCCGAAGGGAGATAGATTCTTCGGGGGAACAACGACGGTCTTTGGGGTGGTTCGGCTGGAGGGTCAGACATTGCCTCTTCTCGGTACAAGTGAGTCATCCGCCTTTTTTGCTCGTGCTACATCTCACCACGGTTCCCTTAGCCAGGCTCCAATCCCTCAACACTTGTTGTTTAAAATGCCCAAACTCGACCCAACCCCCCATCAACCTTGCAGGAAATGACTATAACCGACTATGGCCATATATACTCTTTGTAGCATCAAACTATGAATTTAGAGGAGAGTCCACTTATGTCCTCCGGTGATGGGGGTAGGACAACAGAAGGAGCAATATTATCACCACCCTAATCGGTGGGGCGCGTGTTGACAACGGCACCGCCTGGGCTTGCACTGGAATAAATGCCTTCTTCGTGCTGACTGCGGGTAGCTCGTAGACCAATCAATGCGCCGAGCTTAACACTATCGTTTGTATGGATTTTGCAGTTATATGATTTTTGAGCATCCTCTTTCGTGTAGAGATGGGCGCTTACGCCGAGTGACGTCAAGGCTGATTGCCTTGCCTAATTGAGCCAAATCCGGGAACATCCGGTCGTTAATCGCAGAATATCGACCGAAGGCTGGTTTGTTGTTCATCGTCCTCAGCAACGGCGACACAAGGTGACCTTTCACTGCCGCCATGTCCAGCCTACAGGGCTATGTCGACCGTCGCGTCCTTCTTGTCCTTCAGGATGGTCGTGCCATCGTGGTTCGTCTCATCCCAGCTCGAGATTCTGCTTCGTTAACCTATCTGATCATAGGGCGTCCTAGCTGGCTTTGACCAGAAATCCAATATTGTTCTCTCGGACTCCAAAGAGCGCGTGTTTAGTCTGGAGGATGGCGTAGAAGAGATTCCACTGGGTCTATATCTTGTCAAAGGGGATATGATGTAGGCGTTCCACTTCACTCGGGCAAAGCTACCGAGAGACCCACTGACACGACCTCTAGAATCTTGATAGGAGAGTTGGACGAAGATCTAGACAAATCCGTTGACTTGACCACAATCCGCGCCGACCCTATACCGCCAATTCGTTATTGATCAACGCGATGCCACCGTCACGGCTCTTTGGATCCCGCTGTTCTTCATCCCAGGGTTTCTTCGGGCTTTCGTCGTTGGCTCAGAGGGGCCGCCTATGCGCACGTCAATTGCGTTTCCCCAGCTCCAGTGTAAATTACGCCGGAAACTGGGTGTAACATCTAAAACAAGAGGCTAGATGGATTGTGGTGGGAGGCCATACGGGTATTTTATTCACTTTGGAACATCCAGACCTTCGACTGAGGTTTCTATCTTCTCGAATTTCCCGAGTTGTTCTTCTTCGGACCCTCCTTGTCCCCCTACCACACGCTACATTTCATGTTCGTACATAGCTACGGCACAATCCAAAGCTGAAAGCAACCTTAAAACTCCGGTATCTTTGATCCATCACGGTCGCACCAGCGTTTATGTATTGATGACCCTTCGCCTGCCAATTCGATGGTGAGTAACTGACCTCTTAACCTTTTACATTTAACAGCTTACCAGTTCCCTAGCCTTTCTTCAGGCTTCTGTGTCGCCTGACCGGTGTGAGTTCTCTAGCAGAAACCAGTATAGGGTGCACGGCCAGCGACTGGGTGTTCTCGCCCCGTGTAGGGGAAGCATCTATGTCCAAACCCACTCTTGTTCGAAGTAGATCTCACGCGAAGCTCCGCGTTCGTTATTCTTATGCGACGAAATATTTACTACAGATACATTGCACAGAATGGCCCTTGTCCAACGGGCAAGAAATCATGGCATAACGGAGAGCACTACCCTCAGGGTTGCCGCGCTTGCATTACTTCCTCTCCTGTGTGGATTTTTGCTCCTTTTCCATTCCCTCAGACCTAGTATCTGCCGGGATATGAGCCTTGGTTTTTCCTTCGGGATGCGTGCCCGCTGGTTCGCTCTATCATATCATTAAAACAGGTTATTTCCTACCACTAAAAAATTGCGCACCGCGCCCACGTAATAGCCTAGACAATGTCAGTATACCATTATCATTGTACCCTCTTCACTGGTCGACACTTACGGGAATGCTGGGGATCTGGAATATAGCTGTACTTGTGCCCTTCCGCAATGTGGACTTCGTTTTCCATGGGCGTGATGTCGTCGCCAGTGGAGATATCCTCCGAGAGTTTGGAGAATCGGTTGGGGGCGTTATCGCTGGACATGGTTAAACTTTATTTGTGGTGGGGGAAAGGGTAGTCTCAAAGTCGAATGTGAGCTAGGTTATATGTAGCGGGGCTTGACTGACGTCACTATTCTCCAGTGTCTGACTCTCCATGCATTGCGCATGACATGTAATTTCATCACGTCTCCAGGTTGGAGTTCTAGATTATTCTAGCCCCGCACGTACTGTAGCTAACAACATTTGTTAGTATCATCACTTGGACGTTATGTGCGCGTGGCGCGAAGAATTGGGGATCCAACGTAGATAACTATATTAATCAATATATACAAGTGGCGCAAGAAAGAACCGAATTGAGAGTGTCCCAGAACAGGAGTATATACAATACGCAAAACACGACGACCCAAGGGGGCTCAAGAATGCTGTGGGGGCAAAAGATGCTCCAATGTCCGTAATATGTCTTCTTTTGATACGGGAGATGACGAAGAGCGTGATATACTGGATGCGAGGGACGCTGCTGCTTTTGCAATGTCGGTTTTTTTGTCGCCAAGGGCAGCGTGGAAGATAAGGCGCGCCAGGACTTCGCCCTGCAAGAAGAGATCAGGTTGAGATGGTAAACCTATAAAGTGCAAGTGCGACGTACTAGTTCGACTAGAATAGCGACGACGATTAGCCTATTCAACGCGGTGAGCCTCGAGTCTGCGAATGTGCTGAGGCTGAGGTGCGTACCAGATAACTATCCAAGTGATGCGCTCCATGGCATTGTTGTTCAAGTGGTCATGAATAGCGTCGAGCTACACACGGATTAGGAACCAGGCATAAACGAAGATCATCAACATGGAACAAAACACTCACGAAATCACTCGCCACACCCAACCTTTCATTCAATACCTGTACACGCGGTCCAATCTCCATATACTCCCTCACTGCATCATACAAGTCCTTCAGACTCGCCTCGCTCCAGAATAGTTCTGGCACATCCAAAACGTTGGACACGAGATTGATATCGCGACGAAGTTTGAATAGGCTACCTGTGAGCTTAAGGGCTTCGTGGCGGCGCATCTTAAGGCCACCAGAATCAGCGAGCTGTCGAGGTATGGTGAGTGTCGCGGGGGAAGAGAGGACGCGCTGTGCAATGGTCTCGTAATGCGCTAGGAGTGTCGATTGCGCTAATGCATGTGCTATTGATAGCTTGAGAAGGTGGGATCGGGATTTGAGTGCTGCGAAGATCATTAATCAGGGGCGCAAGTTATGATTAGTTTGACATTTGCGGGAAGGTGGAAGCGAAGAGACGCACTGAAGAAGTCATTGTAGATTCGGGGGTAGGAGATATAAGGATCATGCTAAGTGGAGGATTTGGCAGGTCAGGCGCTGATACCATTCAACGTGTCATCGACATACAGTGAAATGGCACTCTTCTATTTCCCAGTCGTCGTCGTTTATCTTTCGCTTCATAATTCCTGCATTCTCGATGTCTTCGAGGATATCCTTTTCTTGCGACTCTGTTAGGCCAAAGAACACAACGACGCCATATTCGAAGAACACAACCTCGACGACCTCGTCCTCAGGCGGCCCTGGTGTAGGAGGGATTATCTCGACGTCCTTCTGGGCTCTCCAGTTGGGGGAGGTAGCCGGCTCAGTGTCAGTCCAAGCTTCCGCTTCAGATAGGATGGCAGCACTACTGGACATGGATACTTCTATGTTGATATCCGAGGCCGGTGTGTATGGGTCTAGTTGTGGGATACTGGCGGCAGGAGGGGTAGACGGGTGAAGTTTCCGGGTTTCAACGGGAGAAGTGGATGAGATATATCCGTCCCGCCTCTCAGAGGAAGACCGTCGCATGGGTTGGGTGAAGTAAGTGCCTTGGTATCCATCCTCCTCAGCCTCGGACAACGCTGACAAGTAGGAGACGCCATGGGAAACAGGCGCGGGGACCGAAGAGCGTAGATTCGCGCCGGGGCCGTAGCCGGGCAGAAGTGGTAGGTGGTACATCTTGACAATACATCAATGGGAGAACAAGACATCATCTGTGCGTACGTACTGCATACAGCGCTTCGTCAAAGATGCGAGGCGAAACATTGTGTTCTCGTTTCAGAAACGGTGCCAGTAACTTCATTTTGAAAGACTCAGCAACACAATACGCAGTGAGGCGCTTGAAACCCGCCCGTTTACGCTGCTCCTTGGTCATTCGCTCCGCCTCACTCTTATACTCTCGCACTCCGCCATCGGTTTCTACACCGAGAGTGAGATCCTCGTCTTCGGTTGATAGAAGTGGCCGTGTCTGGGGTGCAGATGGAAGGACAACGAGCCTGTGGTTTGTTTTGGACGTCCGCTGGGTCTTGGGGGCCGCGGTAAGCCCTGACACAGACGCGCGCCGGTTGGTGGAAGGGCCTGGGAGTCTTTGGCCACTGGTCCCGAGCGATGTGAGGCGCATAGGCGGCCGCCGACGCCCCTGGAGGGGAGTGCGAGACGGCAGCCCGTCGGGTTTGCTGGAGCGGGACATGGTGGGAGAGATCAAGCCCAAGGTGTGACCTCATCGTCGTCGTTGCACTCAACCGCCATATTCCATTAATACGTATCACAGTCAAAGCTGATGAATTCTTTTAAACACTTCTCTCTGTTCCTGACGACATTGTGTCCGGGATATACAAGTCCTTAGGGGTGTCTGCAACAATAGGAAATCGGTTGGATTTCCATCGAAATCGACGGGCAGGACACGGACAGATCTGCGCTCTCTACTTCTATCGACAGACGCTGCTTCTAATGTTTCGGAGGACACGACTTCTGGTCTGTACAGGGGCATCATGGATCAGGATTCCTGGAGATTTACGGAGGTGTCGCTACATGAACCCTTTGTTCAAATTGCTAACCAGGTCAACCGGATTGACCGAACATTAGACTCCTATAGCCAACCTTCACAGAGGTGACTGTCTGGTGAATGGGCTAATACACTGGGCCAACAAGTTGATATCACACATATAAAGTCAGTATTGTGTAGTGAACCCTATACCATATATAGTATTTTATTCCACTTTGGGACACGCTACGTTGTTCAGTTTCATCAACTACGCTTTGAATTTATGGGGTGTCGGCTCATATGTGCAACTCAATGCCAATACAACGGGCGACCGCGCCGACTCAAACACGATACTAAGGCTTCTTCATTGATGCCATTCAGGACAGACCGAATATAATGATCCACAGGATCCATTTTTATAAGCCACGAAGAATGAGGGAAAAAAGAAACATTACACCTCGCTAGGAAAACACGAAATATCACGCATCTATCTAACTACTACCAAGTGTTGCTCCCAGCTGTATAAACCTGAAAGAAAGAAAGCATGTCAGCAACTATTTCTTTAAAATCCGCAAAACACCAGATAAAGTTATATGCGAGATGGAGAAAGGGAATCACAAACCTCCCACAATAACCAAACCCACCATCCCCCTCCAAACACAAAACCAAACCACAAAATCCGTAAAAACACACTTTATGTGGTATTCACCTTTTCTTTCAACGAAGAAATGAACTGCTGGTAGCTCGGTAGCACATCCGCACGGTCCTGGATGAGCGCACTGAGGGCCCACAGCCTCAACGGAGGCTCACCGTCCTCTTTCACCACATATAGGTGGGAGTAATATACTCCACGTCGCATCTCGCGGATCTTTTGGACGATAGCATTGACGCGTTGAGAGAAGGGGTTGTCTAGGACGGGAAGAGTAATCTACGAACATTCAAAAGGTGAGTATATGCATGGGGGAGTTGCGGAATAGCAACTGACCTTGCCACCGCGCAAGACATCATAGCTTGGCAATTCAAAGACATCCATGACGAGTTGCGGCACCGCATCACGCCCGATCCAGAGGAATATCGTCTGACCGTCTTCAATCAAGAACAGACCGTGACGTTCGAGACGTTCCGAAGTCAAGGGGAGGGCCGGTGGTAAGATGACACCACTTTCGCCAACAGTACCAGCCTGTCAGATATATTCAGCCTCTCCATTACCCCAAGTCAGAAGCAGAACAAACTCACCTCAGGGGGCATATTATGCAGCGAGTAGAACGTCGGATGGAGGTACGGAATAAGCAATTGGGAAGGTAAAGACGTCAATAGCGCTTGAGCATATGCGCGAATATCAGGAGGGATCTGCGCGCTTTGGCGAACACCAACCTATCGAGAGCCATACATCAGAAACCATCCACAGGGAATAAAACTCAAACTCACGTTTTTAAGCAGCCCCAGAACAAGCACCGGCAACATCTTCAGATTATCTGAAATCGCCAACTGCGCACTTGCACCAGCACCGCCCGAAGTCATACTCGTCTTATAGGCAACAAGAATATCCACGAGCCTCTGATAAACAAAGTCCCTCGCATCCTCTAACTTGTGCGTCAAAGACCTCTCTACAGCCTTATTCGCAAGCAGTGTCGTAATGGCAACCTGATCAGCCGAAGCAAATACTTCAGAGAGGTTGGTCGTGGTAGGCAAGGCGAGGGTGACGACACGAATACGACGTTCTCCATAGCACGTGGTGTGTAGGACAGCTGTTTGGAAGACGACGAAGGGAGTAGTGATGGCTTCTTCGATTTGAATCTCAATCGCGTAGGATTGGTCTTGTGGGACAGCGGGCATGGCGAGGAGATCGGTGGAGCGGACGAAGAAGTTGCCGTGGAAGGAGGACATGCGCAGACCTGTATATTTGAAAGCATATAAGGAGGCGAAAAGATAGGACTGGGTGGACACTCACCGCGTGAAGCACGAACACGCATGACAGCCTCCAACATAATTGGCATAGCCAAGACTTCGCCGAACTCGCGAGCAAACTTGAGCGCATCTTCTTGTCTTGCGGCATTGAACGCGGGGTAGTAGTATGTCTGGCCAGAAGTGTAGTGAGGAAGACAAGCTAGGCGTGTTCGTGAGTACATCGGTACAACTCAACAAGATGGGATGTACATACCAAGACTGGCAACGTCCTGATAGCCCTGGCTGAACAAGAACATATCGACAGAAACCTGAGCTCTCGAGCAGTCGATGGCAAAGGTCTTGTAGAAAGGTGATGCGGCTTGAAGAAGGGCGGATTCCTGAACAAATATGTCAATAGTAGGTCTTGATGAAAGAGTAGGCTGAAATAACCTTGGCAGTACCAAGAATCTTGGGGTCTTCGCGGTTCTTGAGGGCCCCAGCACCGACGCTAGGAAGCGATGAAGCGAGGACAACAATCTTGCCACCAATGGGAGACTGGAGGACTTGTTCAACGCTTATGCATTATTCACATCAAATGCGACATACCATCAACTTAAAGCCAGCCTGCAGAGCGGGTCCCATCGCACTGCCAATGATACTGTTCTCCTGGAACATATCATTGATTCTGCCTAACAAAGTCTCCAACGACGAGCGGGATTCTGCGAGGTTGATAAGGAGATCGGTGGGTTTAGGCAGGAAGACGTCTTCGATATCTGAGACAACGAGCATGGAGGATTCAGAGCCCGGCTGGGGAAATTGTCGTGAGATGTAACATACGGGGAAAACGGCAGATGACTCACTGGAATGGAGAAGAAGTATAATGAAGTATCGTAACATATGAGGGCAACTTTGGTGCGCTGGTCCTCGTCGGGAATGCGGTCGAGATTCTCGAGGATTGTGCGAGTGGCGGTGGCAACCATACCTGTGGATACATATTTGATTAGACGCAGACTCTGGGGGCACGACCCAAATAGCTGACCTGACTGTACCGCAGAATGGCTAACATCGATAAGGAAGACGTAGACAGCAGGCTGGGGCGGGCGAACCATGTACTCTGTAGGAGCGACAAACTCGACAACAGAGTGGTTCAGCTCAGCACGCTGCCACCTATCACCAGGCTGATTCCTTGCCTGGTCCCAATCGAACAATTGAGGGACCTCATTGGACATATTACACATGCAGCAGCGCCAACTACCTCTTTGTCAGTAAACCAAGCCCGTGGAGCGATGAATCTGACATACCGGTTGCCCCCATCGATAAATTGGACATAGGGGTTGATGTACGTCCGGCAACGGCGACAACGCGCAATAACAGTGTCCGTCACGACAGGAACAGGCTCATCACCTTCCTTCAACGAGCGGTAGGGGGTCAGAACCAAGGCAAGCGGGATCTTGGCCTTGTTCAACAATGATGACGTAGTCGGAATGGTGTTAATTGTGCAGCGCTGGTATGACGGGTCCGCGTTCGCCAGAGGAGAGGGTGATATACACGAGTTAGGTGGGAGACGAATCTCGGGCGGTGGTCGGTGCAATTCACGAGGCTCAGGAGGAGACGTGAGGAGGTTGGTTGTGTACAGCTGGAACTGCTTTTGTCCGCCGACGTTCATCTGACCGAATTGTCCTGCGAGCGCATCGACGCCTGGCTGAATGTACTGTGGCTGCTGGCCGTACGCAGAGGGATCTACGTAGGGCTGCTGTTGCTGTTGTTCGGGCTGTTGGCCATAGTATGGGGCTTGGCCTGGGGCGACTGCTTGTCCCTGCTGTGCCTGGAACTGATTCTCGGCTGCTAGGCCGGGGGTGAAGAGTTGGCCACCGACAGGTTGAGGTTGGAGACCAGGTGCAGGGTAACTGGCATCAGGTACGGGTTCAGCAGCTCCATAGTAGGCCTGCGTTTGGCCAGCAGCGTACTGACGCCTTTTGGTGTGGTGCGCCGGCGCGGTGCTAGAGATTGGGGGAGTGTCCGAGGGTACTGGGGGTTGTTGCTGGGCAATGGGCGGCTCCCACTGGGTGTGTCCAGTTGCGGTTTCTGTTGATCTAGAGTTAAGAATTGTCCAGACCACGAGAGGACATGAACTAACCAACGAATAGGTATCGCTGATGCTCAGGGTTCCTACAAAAAAGTGAGCTGGTATTCTATGATAAATAATGAGGTTGTATACCATTCTGCAGCCCATCCAGGAGGGAGCTGTTGCGCAGGGGAGGACATTGTTGTAAAGAAAAGATTATGTCTGCGTATTAATTGGCAAAGTCCATATCGCCACGTCCGATCCCAACACACCCAAACACGTTGCATCACAGCCACAAACAATTGCGTCGTGGTCAGTACGTGGATTCAGATTATTATTCCATAGTACTAGTAATTACATGTCTAGCTAGACTCATCTCCTGCCGGCTCCGACGCTGTCGACGGATCTCCTTTGATCCCCTTTTTCCGCTCCAAACGTTTGAGTAGAACACCTGTGCAATTTTCCAGCGACTGGGCTTCTTCATCAGTGGCATCTGCACATCCTCCCCATCGAATTTTGAGGTTCTCATCAATCAAGAAGACGTAGCCGACTCGCGTATTTGTCATCCCGAGAGCATCACGGACATACTCCATGTTTTGACTGGACACCAAGTAGGTTGATTGCAGGTCCTTCGGTATTACCTTGCGGAGAGAATTCAAAAAGATATTGACCAGGAAGGACTTGAGGACGTTCTCCTGGAGGTTGACCTGAACATACTGGTAGAGTGGATGTGGGGCATACCGCGCATGTGTGAGGTCGACAAAGCCCTTTGCATTGATCTAGACTCGACATAAGATTCAACGAATGACTCCTGAGAGGACGATAACCCACTTCGGAGACCTTTGTGCTGAGCATGGCCAGCACGGTGACCTTGCCAAAAAGCATTTCTGTCGAGTTTTTGTTCGAGCCATCATCTAGACTCTTGCCGGTTATATTTGGCAAGTACAAGGCTTTCTGTGCCGGATATTCATTTCTTGCAAGATGTGTGCATGGAGGGGACTCACATCCTCGCGGATGAGCACTTTTGGCGCAATCCATGTTTTGCCACCGTGCTTGCGGGTCATGTTCAGGTCGTGGAAGTAGCCAACACTGGCCTCCTTTATTCTAGTGACGACCATGGTCAACATACATCCGAGTAGAGACACTATAGTAACGAACAGGTGCCTGCGCTGGGCCATGCGGACGTCTGTATCCATAAGTTCCTTCAGCCTATCCGTTGTACTTTTGACAAGGGTTGTCGGCCGTTCTCGGACACCAAGTGGACGGCTGAGAGGTGGTAGAGAGTCTTTGCTAGGAGCATCAGGGCCTCCGATGGTAGCGAGGGGATCTGGGTCTGATGCAGGCTTGGGGGAGTTGCGGACGAGGGAGGAGGAGAAAGGGCGCCGAGGGATTGGAAGACGACGCACTGGCCAAGCAAACAAAGACATCTTGTTGAATCCAAGTCGCGACTGGCGTGCCATTTTTTGGTGACCGCGTCTGTCACGTGATGCTCTTTCCACAAACACATAAATTGACGCGCTTACTTGCTCTTTGTTGATTCATCGTCCTTCGTCCCAAACCACCACAACCTTCCCTAACAGCAACCCCACTTCCCCCACTCTAACAAACAGATATGGTGTGTTTTCATACTCTTATTGCGTTTAGACCCAAGCTGACTTACCCTTTTCTAGTCTGGCAAGGGTGTGTATATCCCTTCAGCCCATCTCTTCAAAGATATTGACTTTTCATTCAGGAAAATCCGGAAAATCTTCCTCTGGTGGCAAGGCCGGTGGTGAAGGAAAGTCTCAGTCCCGTTCCGCAAAGGCGGGTCTCCAATTCCCCGTCGGTCGTGTCCACCGTCTCCTCAAGAAGGGCAACTACGCACAACGTGTTGGTGCTGGTGCACCTGGTATGTTATCAATCATGTTAAGTCAATACATCTCTAACCACAGCTCGCTACAGTCTACCTCGCCGCCGTCCTCGAGTATCTTGCTGCTGAAATTCTCGAACTTGCAGGCAATGCCGCTCGTGATAACAAGAAGCAACGTATTGTCCCCCGTCATCTTCAACTTGCCATCCGAAACGATGAGGAGTAAGCCAATCCTCCACCGATATCCCCCGATCATATTGCTGACTTTTCCTTTGTAGATTGAACAAACTCCTTGGTGATGTTGTCATCTCTCAAGGTGGTGTCGTGCCCCACATTGCTGCTGAGCTATTGCCCAGCAAGTCGAGCAAAGGCAAGAAGGAGGGTGAGGAGGCATAGAGGTGCATCGCTGTCTATTATTTCATTGTTTAATCTATATTCTTTGCTGTTCGTTTTGTGGTCTTTGTATCAATGTATTTCTACCTGTACGGGACGTTTTCTACTCAATTTACTCGCCATAATTCGACCAACATCCCGCTGGCTTTCTGCTGACTTGGTCCGTGTGAGAATATGTGCCCCCTATTTGACTTTGTTGATGTCACACGCTTGAAATCAGCCTGTCGGCGCTAGCACTACACTTCTGCTCTTGAATCTGCATCCATGGGCTTACTGAGCCCTCCTGACCGACGAGAAACCACTCTCTTTCTGTTCTGCATCGCCATATACATACTCGCTTATAATCTAGAATCTTCTCTCCAACTTCTCGGCGTCGACTCAGTTGCCACCAGTGGTGCAGTATTCACTCGTATTGGCCTAGGAAAGACCAGAACAATCGGCAGCGATGGTCGCAAACCTTCTGGCTGGCGAGACAAGCTTGAATTGGCTATCTACGGTGACTGGGGGTGGGACGAAGGCCATGTAGCGGGCAATGGTGACGAAAGGAGCCAGCGGGCAGGCACAGGTCGACACGGCGCAACTTGGGCTAACAGAAGAGAAGTAGGCAAGGTGGCCGGCAAGCTTTTCGGTGAAGTCCCAGTGGACCAGGCCCTTCAGTGGTGGCGCGATGACGTCCCCGAAACCAAAATTCTGAAGCATACTGCTGGTACGCCTCCTGACTACCTAGCATGCTTTCCGCCGTTATTGACCTGCCCTACTTGCCAAAGGTTATACTGTGCTGGACAACGTATTCATCTTTAATGGCGGTGTTTACCTCGTCGCCGATGATACCAAGGACTTTCCCGCTGTTGCTGCTATTGTTTCTTCTACTGGACAAGGATTTGGCCGGTGGTCCCTTGTAACGAGGCGACAAGCCGCGAGCATGTTTGGTGGATTTGGCGGAGTGTATGTAGGATGTTTTTTATGCTGTTTAAGCCCTTGCTCATCTCTCTACAGTATTCGTGGTGTTTCTTGGATGGCAGCTGATAATTCACCCCGTAAGTCCATATATGCGTCGTCTGGTACCCAGACTTACCCAATTCTTTAGACAACTCAACTCTGCTCTCGCTATGGAGAACCTATAGCTCCCTGGATCCTACAATAGACTCTGAGGGACGCACACGCCTCGCTCCCCCACATCGCCTCATCTTCCCCCACAACAGTGTCTTTACCGACCCAAACCCGGAATTTGAACAGCACACAATCCGCCGACGTCGTGCTGACACCGGCTTCAACCCCTATCTTGCAAAAGCCGCCTTCCCACACCTTACCGTCATGTACTTTGAGGATTTCGACGATTATTCGAAGATGCAGGTCCCATTTGTCTTTGAACGCCTCGTCGTGGCGGACAGGGAAGCTGCATCGAAAGCACTAGAATCCTCCGAACCCGAGTTTATTACTCCCTTCGACCAGCTTGAGGCATCAGAGTTTTGGTGGGAGCCCGTACGGAGGACTATGGAATCGTTCTTGGATTTATCGGAGCACTCTTCTTCATCAGCGACAACCAAGGTGGTGACGTATATCGTCACGCAGGATAATGATGAAGGGAGGAGTGCGAAGTTGAAGGAGGAAGATCATGAGAAGTTGGTGAGTGCGTTGAAGAAGATGGAGAGGAATACAGGGTGTGAGGTGCACATTATTTCTGATGACACAAGGCGAACGGCCTGGATCGAGAGGATGGAGGCGATCGTGAGGTCTACGGTAAGTTTTGCAGCTTCGCTTCCCCTTGATCATATGCCCCTGCCTGGGGTTGATTGTACAAATGCTGACAATTATTGCTCCTTGGTATGTGCCATTTAGGTTGTCCTCGGTGCTTACGGAGATCACCTCATGGATTTTGCGTTCATGAAGCGAGCCCCACAGGCGACGCTGATGGAGTTTTATCCTACCGGCAGATTTGTTCATGATCGCGCAGTTGTGGCTAAATCGCTTGGGCAACAGTATGTCGCGTGGTCTGGTGCAAAGTAAGCTTTCCCCTTGTTCAATCCCCCCCTCTTTTACTTTCTTTCCCCTCCTCCCCTGGGGTTTCTCCTTTTGTATGGTTTGCTTTCACCGGCATACCCGCTCTCTATCGAGTTAGATTACTAACGTAACGCTCCTTTTTGTAGGAAATATCTCGCGGGGAATTTGCCAGAGGTTTCGTCACCGCAGGATGGAGACGAGGTGACGATTGATGTGGATGTTGTGGTGAAGAGTGTCCAGCAGCTCATATCGAAAGCATAGATGCAACACATAGACTCGCGTGGCGCGCCGGTTTGTAGCCACGCTCCACTCTCTGACTCCGTATTTTATTCGTTGGACATGGACTCTCGCATTGTTTTTTTCTTTCGCACCTTAGCTTTTTTTTATCCATGACGAGCCGTATATAGTGTGGACGTTCACTAACTCACTAGCTACCATTCTCTCCTGTTTTGTACTAGCTACACCTAATTGATAATGGGTTTGTGGAATGTGGACCCTTGAGTAAGATACAGTAGAGCTATTGCGTGTATGTAGTTTCAGGTGGAGCACAGTATTTTGACTTTCTTAGAGGTTGAGTAGCCGTTGAGGTTCGAACTAGACTGACTCCGAGGCGTGGGTCAAGGCTGCATGCGTACCGCATGATGCAAAAACGTATGACTCGCACCATTTTACCTGAGAGACTCGGCCATTTGGAGAACCGTCACGGTATATGTGCGGCAAGTACCGTAGGCAGGAAGAATCGAAGAGCTCCGAGTGCCACTGAGCCGACTTGGGCCAGTCACCGGTGGCGTTGCGTTTTCCCCATCTGCTCAGATAAACGGCCGCCGGGGTGACTGCAGTCGAGTCGGATCGTGGGCAATTGCGTTGTTTGGGGTTCTTTTCCCAGAACATTGTAACCGTACATGTTTGTACATATGCATACTCGATGTTGAAAGACATGTGATCCTGATTCTTAATTATTTGAGGTCCCGGACCCTCGTTTCCCTGAGTCGGGAATACATACTTTAAGGTAGGGTTTGTTGGACTTTGTTGGATGAACCTCGAGGTGGGAGTGATGGTGGTGATCCAATGGATCAGCAGGGATGTGATTATTAATAACTTGAGAATGGGTACGTATAAGCTCCAGGGTCGAGTCAACTGTGGCTAAAGTGCTGACTGATATGTGAACTGGTTCAGAGAACGCTGTTCATTGGCCAAGAGCTCGCGCCATCTTTGGTGTATTAAGACGCCAAAATGATGTGTCACCCGAAATATCAGATCTTTGAGTTAATTGTTCAACGCTTTTGTCTTCGTGCTAGAAGATGTGATGGATGCGGTTCGTGTGGTATAGGCTTCCAGACTCTGCTGTGACCAGAGGTGAGAGGCCAAAGCCTCCGTGACGGTTATTGAGCGTTTGAAGTGTATCAGCCATTGAGTAAAGTTCTTAGTGTCTAGGTTCCGGGGGAGTAAGTACCGTTGGATAATTTGACTCTAAAGGGGCAGAGGGTAAATAGTGCCACAGGCTCGGGCGTCAAGGCCCAAGGCTTCGAGCTCCAAGGCCCAGGGGACGTACCTGGTCGAGTTCTTCTGGTGCGTCGAAGTGATTAACGGAACGAATTCCGATGGTCATATCTGTCTTCTATCATGGAACGCATCGATTGTGTAATTGCGTTGTAATATAACTTAAGGACGGGTGTTGTTTACGGAGGGAATACGACCGGGGAAGCGAACCAAGGTTAACGATGTTCTTTCATGTTCTGGACGTTTCTGACACAGAATGGATTGGGTGAAGTAGGTCCGCCACCCGTGGATGACGAAGGAGATATAAACACAACAGCTTTTTTTTGGTCAGATGCGATGTGCAACCGTGATGGAGATTACGTTGAGAGGATGGACTAACAGGAGGAGATTAACAGCAGATTACTAGATCATGACAAATCCTAAAAAGGAATGCCCCTAATATCGCCCTGAGCCAGGATCTAAGATCATTGAATAATGCGTCTCCAGTGTGAGTAGCCCCAGAGAAGTCTGAGGACGCAAGGCCAAGTGTGCAAGGCCAAGTACGCAAGAACTTAGGCGCAGCGATATGCTTCTCGAAGCACGTCTGAACGGGGAGGAGCATTCCGATATACTGTCTTCGCCACCTGCCACATCTGGGCGCCTCGGAGACATGACAACATATTTCCTTACACTCCCACGGGCCGAGAGCATTGTAATTTGTGTTAACGTGAAATAGCGGTTCAATCGGTCTCGTATATATAAGAAGCTCCTCTTCCACCTTGCTCTTTTCTTGCTCTTTTGTTGAGTTATTCCATCCCCCTGTCCTCACTGCTCATGGCACACAGCGACCAACCCACTTCGAGGCCCAACACTACCTCCACCACTGCTACATCCTCGCATACTCATGTCATGAATGAAAAGAGTATCACAGAATCTCATGAGCCCGTAGCACTAGGCCACGGCGAGTCTGTAAAAGCAATCGAAAACTCAGAAGGGGACTGGGAGACCGACCCTGTGAATGCGAGAAACTGGCCTACCGGAAAGAAATGGCGGGCAGTATTCGCGGTATGTAATACTTTATGTTATTATATTATTGTGCTTCTGGGAGGCTCCAGCTGACTGACAACCTTTTATGATGATCAGGTTTCGCTATACACTTTTGTTTCTCCATTAGCCAGTTCCATGATGGCGCCAGGCCTACCGGAGGTGGCAACTAAATATGGCATCACCAATCCGACAGTGATCGCATTAACACTTTCTGTATTCCTAATTTCTTTCGCCATTGGGGTACGTATCTGTCAGCACGAGGCTCGGTTGCCTGAGAACTTATGTCTTATTCGTATCCAGCCCCTCATTTTCGCTCCCTTATCTGAGATGTATGGGCGAACATGGGTACGTGTCCAAAGAAGCTCAGCGTATCATCTCTGTTCTCATTATATGCCCTTCATCCGCGCAGGTTCTACACATTTGTAACCTCTTCACCCTGGTGTTCAGCCTCGGCTGTGCTTTCTCACCAAACACTGGATCCCTCGCGGCTTTCCGTTTCCTTTGTGCGTTGTGGCGCTTCTCGTTCCCTGGATCCTCTCACACTGATCATTCGCGTTCTTTAGCCGGCCTCTCAGGAAGTGCACCAATTGCCATTGGTGGTGGTTCGGTCAGCGACTTATTCTCCGAGCGTGATCGTGCCTCCGCAATGGCGCTGTTCACCTTGGGGCCCTTGATCGGTATGTATCAAGTATTGCCCTCGGTAACCTCGATATTAACCCCAGATCCCTGAATGCATTAGGCCCTGTCATCGGGCCTATCGCGGGCGGTTTTATCGCACAAACCATTGGAATCAAATGGGTATTTATTGTCATTGCATGTGCGTCGTCTATATTTAGCATTCACGCTGGGCGTGCCAAGGTAATTGACCTCTCGACGATCAGGCACCTGTGGTTTTGCTTCCCTCATTGGCATTCTTATGTTGAACGAAACATATGCGCCAGTCATCCGCATGCGACGGGCGCGTCGTCAAACAGACCCAGAAGCTTTTGAAAAGGATTATCCTACATCACAACAGGATGAAAACAAACTTTATGTTATTTGGATCAACCTTAGCCGACCGGTCACACTCCTTTTCAAGAGCTTCATCTGCTTCATCCTCAGCTTGTATATGGCTTTGTAAGTCCGCTGTGCCAATTTGAATAGCAAAGCTGACTATCGCGGGAAGCTTGTATGGTATTTTCTACCTTATGTTCTCCACGTTCGCCGCGTTCTTCGCCAAAACATACGGCTTCGGTGCTGGTGTTGGGGGTTTGGCTTACCTCGGTCTTGGTGTCGGCTTCTTCCTTGCCACAGTATTTGGTGCCAAGTTCGCGGACCAGATTTACCTATATGTGCGAATATTCTCTCCCACGCATTGTCGTAGCTATAATGATTTCCTCCCATCTAGCTCTCCTCCAAGAATGGTGGTGTAGGCAAGCCTGAAATGCGTATTCCGGCACTATTCTTCGGCTCTTTCTTCATTCCTATCGGTCTCTTGTAAGTCAGCGGACCTCCCAACCTCATTATCAGCGACACTGATGGCTAATTTCATCCGCGTAGCTGGTATGGGTGGTCTGCACAAGCGAAATTACACTGGATGATGCCGATCATTGGATCAGGAATCTTTGCCTTTGGTAAGTCCTCGGTTTTACTCTGCTACTGATAGGATGTCTAATCATACTCCACTGTGCCATAGGAATGATGACAATCTTGTAAGAATTCTGGATGCCTATTGAAAGGGGCTTACTCATCTCATCCGCGTTGTAGCTTACCTATCCAACTTTACTTGGTTGACACCTTCACGTACGCCGCCAGTGCCACCGCCGCAGCTTCGGTGTGTATCTAACAAAGCCAAATGCGAGATCTAGAGTTACTGACGAATATGCTTGATGTTTAGCTCTTCCGTTCGTTGCTCGGCTTTGCATTCCCTCTGTTCGGCACTCAGATGTACGACCGCATGGGTTACGGAGGCGGTAACTCTGTACGTCGGCTGACCTCTCCTAGAGAAAATATTATTGTTCTCATCGCTGATGTGTGTTACTTCTAGTTCCTAGCCGGTCTCTCCATCCTTCTTGGCATACCCTTCCCTGTATGGATATACTTCAAAGGAGAGGAAATGCGTGCACGAAACCCGCTTACGGCCGAATCGGTGGCTCGAACCAAGGTTGCTACGGCCAAGTCCCAAGAGTCATCGGAGGACGAAAAATATTCTGCGTGAGAGCAAGACAGCCTACCTTCCGCCCCCACCTCTTCCTCTCGCCTTTTCCCTGGCACTCTTCCATTCCGTCGCATGTACACTAAACTCATCCTCACGCATGTGTTTGCCAAGTAAAGAGAACACCACATTTCGTACACCTGACGAATAATTTATCTAATCCCTTTAGCCCACACCTTTGTGGTATACCACTTTAACGCCTTTGGTTACCCCCCCCCCTTTCTCATTCATATATCATCGACTTCTTTATGACTTTTGACGAGACTTCCCAGACGACCCTCGTAGACTTAACCTAGCCGAGATTATTTTCACGCTCACCCAATGTTTTCTTGATACGCTTAGTACGATTTCATCATTATTTTTTGGATTGGGCTTTTGTAGCGCATCATGGAGATCGAGCTTCTTAATGTTTATGTAGCAGTTCAACAGCTTGAACAATCAAGAAATAAATAGATATAACTTGAAGTTTTCTTCCTGGGGTCGGTATCACCCCTCGTAATTTCGATCGTACACGAGGGCACTTGGACCCTTGCCTTGGTCGTACTCATAGCTATTTCAAACGCGAACCCTGGATTTTAGTTTCAGGTCAAGTTTGCAATTTGAAATGCTCATGCTAGGCCAGGTTCTTTGTTCCGCTTCGTGTATCCCGTAGTTCTGGCATGCTAACTGTGAATAAACTGTCGTCCAGTCTATTTGAGAATTCTTGGTGGGGCAACAACCATAGCTGCCGGTCCTAGAGTGGCATCAGGGATCGAGCTCATGATAGAAGCAAAAGCAATAAGAGGGGTTAGTCATTGGCGCACTTTCCGAAGTCAGTTATGAGGGTCATTCCTTCCAAAATACATGGGCTGTTATGGTGTGGCAAATGGCTCCTCCCTCCCGGAGAGACTCCTCAATTCTGGTCATAGCAAACCACCCGGCCTCATAATACACTCTCCTTGCTTACCCATCCAGATTCAACCTTCGCGGATCCTAGCTTTCGCCATTTATTTACTCCCCCATAGACAGCTAACCCCTGACAGGAAATCTGCCGCGCGGTGAACCGGAGGAGAATGCTTGGGCGATCCGTCTACATTCCCCTCCGGCTTCACAACCTACTGTCAGAGGCCTCCCCAAACTCGGATTCACCACTCCCATCCTCTTCGCACGGCTGATGTTTGTTATTCCATCATACACCCAGGACCACATATATATCACCTTTCTGCTACGTATCAAGGACTAGAACTCAATCCTGTAGTGTCCAATGTCACCAACACAAAGCGTGATCAATGATCGAGCTAAGTAAGCATTTTTCTGCTTCAGACTCAGCGCTCATTGGCACGCAGTTCGTTCAACACCGGTATATTGTAGAGCTGGGAACCTGGCAATAACGAAATATAGCAATCAGAGGGGGGTGTGAGTGACAGTCCTTGGGCTTCAAAGACGAGCGAGAGAGGGGGGGGGACAAAGAGACCAACGAGTCGAGGAAACACGAATTCATTTTAATAGAAAAGAGGGGAAGTCTGATTAACTAGAAAACAATGGAGCCGTCTTATGTATGTTTTATTCGGACGGAGGAAAACGGATGGGAAAAAGGTCATGAGGACCTGTGTCAGACTCTACTAGATGCCGGTTGGCGCCTAGTTTTCATAGGTAGCCGACTGGGCGTCTTCAATATGGTATATGAATTGCTCAATAATAGCTTTCCGTGTCCGAATCCTCTTCAAGCGCCTTCCCCGCTAACTTATCAGCGCCTTCATTATACTCCCTGTCCACATGCCAAAGCTTCACGTATACACCATTTTCATCCCTCAACTCGTCGATCAACCTATCCAATTCCTGCAAGTCACTCCAATTCTCTACCCTCCCTCCGCGAACGTTCAACCACCCGTTCCCCCGCCATTTGACTATCCACTCTGTCATAGCTTTGACCACATACATTGAGTCTGAGGCCAAAACGACAGTCTTGGCATCCAGGCGCTCGTCCTCTACCAAGTCCTGAACTTTACGCAACGCGAGTATCGCGGCGTTGATTTCTGCTCGCTGGTTGGTCTGGTGGCCCTCTAATCGCTGGTAGAAGTTGTGGTACGATCGAGGCCCAAAATATATACCCATTCCTGCACGAGCCCAGGGTCTCCCATTGCCTCTGCATGCGCCGTCGACGAATACAGCAATACTTCGACTGACGATGATCCCGTCGTCCGTTCGTTTGTGAATATTGATGAAAGCCCTCCCTCGGTGCCGGAACAATATGTCTAGAGGTGTCTGGTCCCCAATTCGAGGAGGCAGATATATGCGGTTCGACATTAAAGGGTCGAAGAGAATGAGATTGAGGAGGAGATTAGAGGAGTGGCGGATGGACCTTGGAAAACAATAGGCAACCAGAGTTGGGTCTCAGTTTCAAATTCCAGATCGTATCGGAAAATTCCAGGCTACTCTAAGGTAGTCAAGTTAGTGAAGGACCGGTACCGGGGTGGACGGAGAGTCAGTGCGCTCCCGATCTAGGGTTCCTAATTAATCACGGCGCTGTGTTGGGAACGGTGCAAACGATAATGTAAGGTGGTTACATTACTCCCCACCGTAGTACGTCCACGGCAGAGGTTTAAACCCGAAATTATTGGTTTGTAGATACGGGACTCGCCAGCTTGTCAGCTTCTTGATCCTCCCTATCCAACAGGTCCGGGCACAAGAGGCGGGAGTGCAGCCTGTTGCAAGTATACAGGGAAAAAGCGCGTGTATACTGCGTACATTGCAAGTTCTTTTTTATCCATCCAGCCTCACGCTAATACAAAAGGCATGCCCACCCCCTAAGTCTGGGTACAAGCCGTATTATGCTGTGCACCGGGGCACAATTAGACTGTTGCTACGAGACTGCCACGATGGGGGCATGGAAGCTGAATAAATTAGACATTGCATCATAGCGTCAGAATCGGATCGTTGATGGGAAAGGCAACTGTGCCTGGCGAACAACTGGCTTCTTCTGCGTCCTTCTGGTGTTTTCTCCGGAGAGCCCTCCGAAGTGTCGGCAACCATGGGCCCGGCATATACATATTGTAGTGCTGGCGGGGTGTCTTGTGCGGTTGTGGGCAGGGGTTGCCACCGAATCTCGGGGCGGGGAGGGTGAGGTCAAGGAGGATCTCGACGAACTCGAGTGTCTCATGCGACACAAGGAACATTTCACTTCTGCCATCTTCACTACGGCAGCCCTGGACTCGCACCCGAACAAGCCGGCCGATGGCTGGCGCCCAAACCAGCGTCAGTGCTGGAAAGTCCCATCACCATGTGCCGATCGCATGCCCGTGGGCTCATATGGAGTAGGCTCACTTATTCTCCCACCACTTCTTACACCAGCTATGCATGGCTGAACACAGCATATTCCAGAATGCTCACAACTTTGTTGTGAATCATTCCCTATTCAACCAAACCCAAGCTGAAAAGCAAGGTAACCACAGTCATATCACACTCATTTCGATTCTGAACTGAATACCGTAGGTCTTACAATCCTTCGTAGAGCATCCATTCAAGCTGCCGCCTATGACTCTTCCGAGCACCCGCTTCATTGTCATCCGGGAACACGCCATCGATACATTGACCAGATCTTGAACTGGGGGTCGGAGGGCGCCAACCGTGGTCATCGTATCTTTTGGTTGAAAGGCCCTGCAGGAGTCGGAAAGTCTGCCATTGCCCAATCGTGCGCAGAAGAGTTTGCGGCTCAGGAGAAACTAGCTGCTGCATTCTTCTTTTCTCGTCCCAACCGAAGGGACAAATCTCAGCGCTTATTCACGTCTATATCCTATCAATGGGCGTCAAAACGCAAACCTTATGCCGAAATCCTCAAATCCACCATTCATGATGATCCAACCATCGTCAACAAGGATCTTCCTCACCAATTCCACCACCTCTTTGTTTCCCCTCTGCAGGAGCTCATAGCCAATGGCGAAAATATCCCCGAACACGTTGTCATCGTTGATGGTCTGGATGAATGCGCAGGCGCGGCAGCGCAGCAAGCCATTGTCGAAATTGTTGCAGGATCTATTCGAAACAGCACGACTCCCTTCATCTGGCTGTTCTGCAGCCGTCTAGAACCCCACCTCATCGCGACTTTCAACTCACCGGAGGTATCGGCGGTGACTCATCAGGAGGAGCTGACGGTGTCCCGAGCTATCGACAATGAAATCGCCAAGTATTTCATGGATGAGCTAGCTAAAATAGGGAGGGAATACGATCTTCCGCTTCCATGGCCCCGCGAGCGCGATGTTGGCACGCTCATCAACCTGTCTTCCGGACTGTTCATTTACGCCAGCACTGTGGTTCGTTTCATCGGTGACCGCAACTCACTGGGCCCGGAAAGCCAGCTACGAGCTGTACTTGCTCTCGCTACAACTGTCACTAAAGGAACATCGGACCACCCCCTATCCGAGCTCGACTTGTTCTACCTCTTAATCATGCAATGCATTCCAGCCAAGATACTTCAGACTGTCCAATGGATCCTGCTAGCTATGACGGTATACACTATCGGCACTGATGTGGAACCAAATAGACAGCTCGTGGGTTTATCGCCATCGGAGTTCCGTGCAGCTTGTCGAACTCTCCATTCCGTAATGAAGTTTGACAAAGGCTGGATCAGCTTCTACCACGCATCGTTCATGGACTTCATGCAGGACCTTCAGCGCTCGAGACAGTTTTGTATCTGGTTGGAGCCTGGGCTCGCCTTACGCACAGAGCTGATGCAGAGGCTACAGGCAGTATGCAATGATGATGTTGTGCCATATTGTGAGTTACATGCCCACTAGTGGTGGGGTACTTATATTGACTGTCACCGTCAGCTAAGTCCTTCTGTGCTCTTATTCGGGCCGACAACAATAATGAAAGCAACAGTGACGACGCACGCGCGTATGAAAATGTTGTCATAGGATTCTTATACCTTTCTTCGGCTATTCGAGTTCCTTGGGGTCCAGCCGCATTCACTACCTTGGCAAGTTTTAATTTCAAAAAGATGGCTGAGCTCTGGTTCCGCGGCCTCTGGGTTTCATTGAAGATGGACACATCGTTTTCGCAGGTGAGCTATGGCCCAAACCCATTGTATTCTGTATCCTATCATCACTCACACACACCCGTAGATACCTAAAGACGACCGCAGCAAGATTATACAGTCATGCAAGGACAGAGATAGGGACATGTTTGCATGGGAGGTCAAGCAGAAGCCATCTGATGTTGATTGGGATAGATCGTATATTCTTGGCCATGGTCAGCACCGGTGCTTCTTATGGTGCGATCCTTCCGATGGTACGTTCACATTGAGGCCGTACCACGAATGCCCACCCATTGAATACCCGACCGTTCAACACTCAACCACCGACCTCCCAACCCTCGAATCTCTGATCACTGAACTCCCCACCACTGACCGTCAAACCACTAAATACGAAGCCCCTGACCGCACAACCACCGAGTGTCCAACCACCGAACTCTCCGTTCCTGAACATCCGCTCATAGAATACCCGATCACTCAACACCCGACCATCGACTGCCCATCGACAGAATGTCCTACCACCGAACTCTCAATTGCCGAGAGTCCGACTGCTGAATGCCTAACTGTTGAATGCCTGGATGCTGAACGACCGGTGTCCAACAAGACGCCTCGTACACTCATGGTACGTGTTAATACATTAATCAGTCGACGCGGACTATAGTGACCAGTCTTTAATGTTTCTAGCAATGCATTAGATTCTGGAGAACCCCGACTTTTCGCCGCCTATTTCGGAGGGCCCGCTCGCCCCTTCTCGGTAGCCGTACATAGAAATATGCAATTAGTAGTATGCCCTATCCCGTTCATGTACCAACGAGCGACTTAACAATTCGTTTGAAGATGGAATCGGTCTTATTTGCGTCGCGGGATGGATGAGTGGCCCTCATTTTCTCTCTCTCGATGCCTTACGTCCAACGGCTTATTAGCTCCCCACCTCAGGTCTTTCTTTAGGCTCCTGTGCGCCGCCCAACAGGCATGAGCGACTAGAAAATCCTATATTATCATGAGCTTTCCCCGTTTAACGCTTGCGGTCATCGACAATAAGCTCGAAATTACATCCTCCTATTCCTGTTCAGGGCACTGGCTCTCACACAAACTGTTATGTTTTTGTTGTGCTCACTAGAGGGAGCCGATATGACCTTATAGGTTAGACATGGTAGCAGTAACAGGCACCCTCGTTATTGAGAGTAAGGTGCTGTGTACGATTAACGGATATTTGACTCAATTAGGTAAGGGATGCTTGGCGCAATCGGCATTGACGTCATCTGGTGTTTAAGCGTAAGTGTTACAACGGAGAACTACAACTGGGTCAAAAAAGAAATGAATTCCCTGGTCTGATAATCGGAAAACAGCGGATGCTTACTCGAAATCAGGAGTTGATTGCGTCCTTTGCCAGCCTATCTGCTTCTTGAACGTAGCACCGTGGCACCAACCACAATCGCACCGAGACATCGAAGTCGTCATCCAGTATGTTAATTAATCTATCCAGCCTTTCGAAATCATCCCTGTTCGTCACTTCGAATCCTCTGTTGTTCATCCAACCGTTGTTCCTCCATCTGTACACCCAGTTAGTCATCGCGTCGACAACGTAGCTCGAATCGGAGATCAATACGACATTCTCCGTTTGCAGGCATCCATCCTCCACAAGTTCTATGACCTTCTCCAGCGCGAGGACCGCTGCACGAATCTCTGCGTGCTGGTTGGTCTGTTGGCCGTCCCAGGCTTCGAGTTTCTCAGAGATGTTGTACCGGGAGTCTGGTGCAAAGTATACCCCCATCCCAGCCCGAGCGTAATTCGTCCCATTCCCAGCACAAGCACCGTCGGCGAGGATGGCGATGTCACAACTCCAAATATTATGAAACCTGCCGTCGTTGCCCATATGGGTTTGTTGCATATTGGTAAAGTCTGAGTGAGGATGGGCGTAAACCACGTCATCAGGAGTTGAGTTTCCGTTCGGCGGTGTGTATATCCTGCTCATGTTCAGATGATGGGTGTAGAGGTGGAAGGCGGGACGACTCGTTCGCTATTTATGTGAAGTCTGTACAATCCAAGCATCCTCGAACCCAATTCAGGTAAGTTTGAGAACTCTCTTGCCCCTGAAATTAGAGCGTTCCTGAATTTCAAAGATCGTTTTGGTCTCGACTCACGTCACGTCAGAACGAGTGCAACTGCAACATGTGAGATGAGAAGTGTATATAAATTTATCTCAGTCACTCGTTAAGAATGTGAGTACTGGGGGAAATCGTATATCGTACTACGGTGTTTATAGGCAGTGTATTGGGGGCTCGAAAGGGAATATTCGTCGAGGAATAACACGAAAGAGAGGACATCATATTTTGAAGCAACAGTGTCTCCAGCAGGAAATAAGTGTGTGTCTAAAGGCAGCGATGGGGAATCATGCATCATGACGTGAGTTTGGAACGGGTTTGTTACTCCAACACCCTTCTGCGCTGTTTCAAGGACCTCGTAACTCGTCGAAGGGAACATGTGCGAAGACGGTTCTCTTCTGCGTATGTCCTGTTTCTCAGGTCCAGCACGAGAACGTTTTAGACCACCGGTGCTAATGGGTGTTGGTCCCCGCCAATATGCTGCCTTTCGATTCCAGCTTTTGTGTACGTGCCACAGCTCCACGTCAGCCCCATATGTTTCCCCAAGTCAGACCCATCCGTGATACCCACGAAATAATACATTACCACCCGGAGGTGCGCTATATAATTATCCTCTGGGTGCATACATTTCTTATTCAATTTCATTACTTCAGGCAGCCGCAGATCCGAATACACCCATCTAACAGGTCTTTGAAACCCCTGGCCTCATTGATCGCTGCGGGGCCCTTATTGTCACCATCGGTTACCAACACACCCTCGAGACACCACGCCAGCGAATGGCGTCACCTCATTTACGTCCGGGGATTTACGAATGGCAAGTAACATCCTCACACATTACCAAAGCTTGAAGCTTGAAGCTAATACTGAGTTGTATCGGATGAAGCAGAAGTAATCCTCCGGGGTGTGGCTCACATTTCGCGTCGGCACCTCCGCTCACGCAAAATCGCCAGTATCAACTTTGCTAAGCCAACCGGCACCTCGTACGATCCCTACGATTCCCCCCGGCGCGCGAGCTGCTTGTTAAAGCTCTTCATCAAGCGTATGTCCATCTATTTTTAAAAATCTTCAATTCGTCTTCCCATCCATGTACATATAGGAGAACCGCAAACCCATCCTCCACCTCGGTACCAACCCAAACCTCATTCTTTCTCAATACGCCGTCACAATCAAACGTACCCCCCTCCAAAGTTGTAGTCCTGGTCTGGTTTCGCGGCAGGCCGAGCACCATCCGTTGGATTGTTGCCAACCCCGTTGGTGGCGACTCTGATTCACCTGATTTTCTGTTCGATGATATCCTTGATTTCTCTGGTGTAGGGTGTACAGCTTGGCCAATTTCGTGCTCTGCGTTAAACTTGCTCTGCCACTTCCAGTATACTCAAACTCGGCAGGCTGGAGTTCTTCCCACGCCTCAGAACGACCACCCTACACCTCGAACTACAAAGTTGGGAGTTGGAGGTGGCGTTTGTTGAACTATTCGCAGAGAGTGATAGAACGGTTGATGGGGGCGTTGGGAGTGTAGATGGCCTTGAGGGATTGATGTTAACGGCATTGAAGGCGTTGCTTATGGAGATCAATCATAAGGCCGCGGACGTGCGTACGCGTAAGGGGAGGGGAGAAATATCTCGGTTGATTAAGGCTATGAAGGAGAGGGGTGAGGGTGAAGAAAGTACAAGTGAAGTGAATGGATTGGCGAGACAAGGTGAGTGGTTGGACTTTGACGATGGGCTTGTGGTTGTTTAGTTTTATTATTATTGTTACTACATGTGGCAGGCCACGGTACGGGTTCGGCCACGGAGGGCAGGAATACAGCCTGCTGCAAGCACACAGCGCCAACGACGGGCGGAATGGGTGCATATATATACTGTCCTGTTCCCCTTTATTCACTCATACTCAAACTAACTCAAAATCGAACAGTTTACTGAGGGACTCCCACAAACTTCGGTGACCTCTCAACCCTGGGGTACAATTCGTGTCATGATTTGTACCGGGACACGATCGGACTTGCTACGAGAGCGTGCCACGAGGGGTGTGGAAGCTGAATAAGTCGGGCATTGTGTTATGGCGTCAGACTCGGACCGTTGATGAAAAAGGCAATTTTATTTATACGTGAGTTCAAGCATTGCTTCGTTTTTCGATACCACCAAGAAAGAATGTGGCAAAATTTTCAATACAGAGATGGCAGAAAATAACCAAGTGAACTATGGAGCAAAATATTCGCCTAGTAGCGAGGAACACTAATAGGCTCCGGTTTTCATACAGGCGAAGTGTTGGGATATCACTAATGTCATTGCCGAACCCTGAGTACGGAAGACCAAGTTTTCCAACCTTTTCCAACACGCTCGCTGAAATATCGCTGTTTGAGGTGACGAGATGTGGGAAGGGGTAACTCCGGTATGTGCTGGCGCGTGTTGATGCTAACTCCTCCTAAGCCCTTCTGGACAAAGACGTACACCAGGCTCCAGTTTGGGGAGATATTCATCAAGAGTGCGCTGCATTCACTTCTTGTCTTAAAACTCACGAATCGTCGATAGCTGGCTCAATAATCTCCTCGGCCACTATATTCTTCAGATTTCCTTAGTTCGATTGCTGGACTGGTATTCTGTCGGCTCTTTCATTGATCTATTTCACCACACAGAAACAAATCCAAGCCTATATGTGGCTTAAGCGAGCCGGCGGCTAGGATCGGCTCATTGAAATGAGCCATTGGTTATTTATGTTTCATGTATCTCATTCAGCATCTATGCCATGCGGTCTTCGAAACATAGTTGCCTGAGGTTCTCGTTCTCACCCTCTGCTCACATACGGTAGCCCCAGGACATACCAGCTCCGTACCTCCATGCCATCTGTTGTCACCCAGGACTTGGCTCGGCCGTCGAGTCTTAGTTCGAGCGACAAGGATACTGATACGATCAAGACAGATGATTCTCGACCGTCACTGGAAGGCGGGGCCACCGATCACGACGACTACCCTGACGGCGGCCCAAGAGCATGGTCGATTGTACTTGGGGTGTGTGTTATAACGACTCCTTTTGCGAATGCACTACTGATTTTTTTTGTTGCTGCAAAGACTGCGTGCTGCACAATCGCAACGTAAGTTGGTGCCGTTTACTGTAAGACACAGCCTAACGTCTTAGTAGTGGCTCTCTAACCGCATGGGGTGTACGTTTCGCAAGATCGTTAATTCCTTTCACATTTCTGAAATGATGGTAACAGGTTTTTCAGTCGTACTACGAGAGTCATACACTAAAGGATTTCTCGCCATCCCAAATGTGAGCTCCAACTACGTCTTTCTTGAGAGCCGTACTTATTCCGCATGAAGCGCCTGGATAGGGTCTCTTCAGGCATGACATCAGTTACGCCCGAAGTCGTCTAAGCTGACCCACCTTCAAGTACTCCCTCGTCTTCCTTCCAGGCCTGGTTACTGGCCGATTATTCGATTTGGGTTATTTCAAGATTCCTTTTTTCATTGGAAGTGTCCTTCTCGTCGTCTCGACTTTCCTAATCGCACATTGTCACAAGTACTGGCATTTCTTGCTATGCCAAGGCCTTGCTTACGGAGTACCCTCGTTCGACTATATGAACACGCATAATGACTGATGCTGCCTTCAGCTAGCGTGCGGTATATGCTACGGACCGATTCCCGGTGTCCTTGGCCATTGGTTCAAGAAAAGACGTGGGGTTGCGCTAGGCCTCACACAGGCGGGTTCCTCCATTGGTGGGACCATCTTTCCAATCATGGTTCGGAACCTCATAGGAATTATAGGGTACGAGATTATTATTCCGTCATACCCGTGGTTAAGGTCACACCTGCTCCTGATCCCAGGTTTCCATGGACAATGCGCGTCATAGGGTTCATGCTATTATTCGTACTCGGCATTTCTAACATTGTCCTCGCCCGGCGGCTACCCCCTAAAAACGTTCCTGGTGGCCTATTCAACTTCAAAGCCTTCAAATCGGCCGCATTCTCGGTTTATTGTATCGCCAATATCGTTGCGTATTTGGGAATATACACAGGTACGTTAACAGATTTTGGATGTCGATAAGATAACAACGCTCACCTTGAATAGTTTTGACATTCATTGATGTCAGTGCTATTAATGTCGGCGTCTCCCCGGACTTCTCCTTCTATCTCGTGAGCTTCGCGAATGCAGGTTCTGGCGTTGGTAGACTCATGACAGGCATAATTGCCGATAGACATGGTAAGCCTGCCCTTCATTCACTGTATTCTCACGTTAATCTTAAGGATGCCGAACAGGCGCTTTGAACGTGATCGCCCCCATGACTATTGCTGCCGGTGTAATGACACTTGTCTGGCCATATGCCCAGAGTAAAAATTCGTTAATTGCTGTGGCGATTATTTACGGGTATGCTCATAAATCACCGTCCCGAACCAATCTGATTGCTCCAAACCATCCGGTTCGCGACTTTCAGGTTCACTTCCGCTGCTTACATCTCAGCGTTTCCCATGCCGTTATATAATATGGGGATGATTGAAGACGTTGGACGCCGGATGGGGACTGTGATGGTTTTTGCTGCGTTGGGTGCAGTGGTAGGCACCCCCATCTCTGGCGCTATAAACGGTGCAACTGGAAGCACCAAAACCGTGAGCTACTATGCAGGTCTGCTTAATTCATCAGTCCTCTTCTGGTCAGAAAGTCTCATATCCTTCTCAGGGGGCACTATCTTTCTTGCAGTCATTCTGATGTTGATTACACGGCATCTGGTCCTGAAAAAGCTCTGGGGAAACTTCTAGGGTAGTATTCAAATTAGAAATATTTCATTTACAAGTCGGATACCTCTCCGATGATATAAGGACAATACCGAGAGTAAGAGGCTGGGAGTGGTCAGGTCATGACAATCGCCAAGATTTTTCTCCCCCTTCTGGGCCCCGTGTTGCGCGATGTGAAGGTGTGACCCTTCAATATTAAATAATGGTGGTCCTAAGTCCGGCGACACTCAGAACGGTAGTACAGGGATTCGACCGAGGGATCCTTAGGGGGAAGGTACCGTGCCGTGGCCAGGCCCAATTAGTGCTGATCAAACATACTATGACAGTCGGAACGTGTTATCACTGGTGTGGTACGTATTTGAAACATTCAATGGGAGTTCGCCAAATCATCAAACAGCACAGATACCTTGTGCGGGGAATTGGCGAAGGTCACCATTCGGGGTGTACATTCTTCGAAAGTTTGGGTTGGGTGCTCCATGCTTGTGTGAGTATGGGTATACAAACCTAAGGGGCATGAGTATCGAAATGTTGGGATTCATTGACGAGATGCTAGCTGGGCTTGAGGATGGCTCTTGTACAGATAGAAGGGGGGACTTCTGAGCTGTGAGCGTAATTGTTATGTGGAGTAGGAATCCTCCTAAGTAGCTAGTAAACTAAATCTAAGGATGTCTATACAGAGTTGGTCCAAAGGCTAGTCTGATAGGCCCACTAGGTAGGTCTAACTTCAGGTAAACAGAGGCTAAAAGCCTGTATTTGAGTAGAAGTAGACACTGAAGATGCTAGGCTAAACTAGAGTACTTCTACGGGTTTGGGGACAGTTTTACAGTATTCTAATGAATACCTGTGAGTCTAGTATGGTGTGAGAGTACCTAAGTATGAGCAGAAGACCTAGGTAATGAAGTAATACCGTGTGATAATGAGTAAGTGTTTGAGAATATTTTTAGTGAGGTAATTGTCCATATGTTATGACCGAAAGGTCGTTGGCTTTCAGTGGCTATACGAGTAGCAAGTCGAAGTGCCTATACAGGCTTGGCAACAACTGTTCTCAATATAGACTTAAGCACA